>JAVXUL010131346.1:0-15745 GCA_035590515.1 Trichilia minutiflora
GCCTCCAGCCGAGAAGAAGAAGAAGAAATCTGCTGGTGCGAGGAATAGTCGCCGTGACCATTTTTTGCATCAACATTCTTATTTATCTTTTAATTAAGCGAAATTTGTTATAATACATTCATATATTTATATATCAAAATACTGTTCAATGTGAATTTAAAACTTAAAATGTAATACTTAAAATTTGATTTTAAGTTTATATTATTTTAAATTTTAGAATTTAAGTTCTATATTTTTTAAAAAATAAAAAATTTACCTTATTTTAAATTTTAAAATTGATGTTCTAATTTTATGTTTATATTAAACAGTATTAGTACGTGTGAAGATAACAATATATGCCAGCCAAATCGATAATTAAGCTCCAATATTCAACTCCCCCGGCAAAATCCACAACACAATGACAACCAATCTTTTCGTGAGACTGAATTGCCACAACAACAATTGCACCAGCAGCAGTTTGCTCACAGTAAAAGCACAAAGACAGAAACAGCACGTCATCAAAATACCCAAAACGAAACAAGGCCGAAACCCCGAATCCCAAAATGCGCGTTTCAGCTTTTGGCTGTTACGACAATATACCCACGTGGCTTAACATCAGTAGTCCATCATCCATCATCCGTCACCCATACTTACCGACCTTTCTCCTCTAATAATCACCACAATTCACAACCTCCGTCTTTTTCCCATCAAACTGCAAGGAATTTTTTTTTTAATTTTCTAAGAATTTTTATAAAATTTTGAAGTTAAAAAAAAAAGGAAAAAGAAAAGAAAATTAAACATAAGTGGAGGATATAAATCAAAAGCATGAATCATATTCGCATGAGAAAATGTACAAAAATTGGCAGGAGCGATGTCTCCATCCAAGTCACAAAAAGCAAACAGTTGTTCTAACCAAACCTTTACGATCTCTTTCTATTTGTCAACTATTAGTGTTTTCTTGTACACATCCCACATCTCGATAAAATTCTCACCCTTTGCGTTATGGTCAAGCCAAGTCACCCATAAACAATCATAAAATTTGTTCTAGCTGATTGTTACTTTCTCTGAAGCTACAAATTCCCACGACACTTTACATAAAATTCTGATATTACACGGTGTTCAAGATTTGTCACATTTTCTAGGTGATGGGAACTAACGAAGATCAATATGCTAGATTTGTTAATAGTGGCGCATGGAGTAATGGGCATGTGAGCGAAATGGAGAGTTTTGGGGATCAGGTTACGGAGTTTGTGAAGGCGGCGATGGAGATGAGCGTGGAGTTTGCAAAAGGTTGTAGGGATATCGTGTGGCAGAGTATAGGGAGAGAAGATACTTGTATTGGGAAGAATATGAGGAGACTTAAAGGACCTTGCGAGAAAATTTGTGGGAAATTGAGATTCTTCAATGAGTATTTGCCCGAAGATAAAGATCCTTTGCATGCTTGGGCCGTCATTTGCTTTGTTTTTGTTCTTGCTTTTGCTGGTAAAAGTGATTTGTTTTGTTTGGTTGGTGAGAAAATGAAGGAAATGAATTGGATATTTTATTTTTTATTTTATTCTATTTTTGCTAGAAAATGAGTGACAAATGTTTTTCGTGTCTCCTGGTTACTGGTACATAAGGCTGTGTTGTTTCGAAATAACTGGAGTAAAAGATTTAGATTTTGAGTTTGTAATTGCTATATGTTCGATTTGGTTACTGAGAAAATAGAGAAAAGGGATACCTTTTCGAGTTGAAGAATTTCTATGGCTTGCGATCCGAGAAACCAAAAATAACAGGGGATTTTATAATTAGTTTGCAACTATTTACTTATGTGATTGGTAGTTTTTAATCTTTTTCCTATTGTGGAAGGGCCTTGAAATAGTGAAGAGATCTAATTGCAACTAATGAATGCTTTACCATTCCTTGTCCAAAGAACAAGTCAACGCTGCAATGTTCACTGCAATTATGCTTTTGTATTTTGATCACAATATTTATTCATTTACAGTCTGCAACGTCTGTCTTCTTGGATAATAAGCTTACCGTTTTTTCCTTCTGAGTTACACAGCCAAAATGTAAATGAAATGAATAGTGAGATTATTGATACGAGGATTGGGCTTTATTTTCGTATTGCTGATGAACTGTGCCATGGGTTGGTTTGCTAATTTGCAGCCTTGAGCGTAAATACTACCAGCGAGAATTCGATCCTGTTGGCAAAGAAATTGTCCATACATCCTCCTAGCGCTGATCGTATATTGCTTCCGGATGGAAGATACATGGCATATAGGGAGCAAGGAGTTCCAGCTGACCGAGCTAGATTTTCGATAATTGCTCCCCATACTTTTCTTTCCTCCAGAATTGCAGGTTGGATAATTTTAGCGTTAAATATTACAATAAATCTGTTCAAGTATCATTCATTATCCTTTTATTGGATGTGGATCTAGAATTTGTTAGCTTTATGATATTATTTCTCAATTAGGAATTCCTGGACTTAAAGCTTCACTACTGGAAGAGTTTGGCATTCGCTTGTTGACATATGATCTTCCTGGTTTTGGTGAGAGTGATCTTCATCCCAACAGAAACCTTCAGTCATCAGCTTTGGATATGTCATTCTTGGCAAGTTCTGTGGGTGTTAATGACAAATTCTGGGTGTTGGGGTACTCGAGTGGATGCCTGCATGCTTGGGCTGCTCTCAGATACATTCCGGATAGACTTGCAGGTATCAACATGTTCTTTGTCCTCATCATGTCTTGTTTGTGTGATATTTGCATGCATACTGGCTAGAATTGCTACCACCAGTTGTAGGCAAACTTCTCATGGATTAATAGTTTCGTTTATTTGCTGAATGTAACATTATAAAGTTTCCTAAATGTTCTGTTTTTCCATTATGATATATCATTATTATAAATAGCAGTGACTTGTGGTGCATATCTTTCCCTTGGAAAGTATACAAGAAAAGATTGTGGCTTCTGATAGCTTAACTTCGTTTAAAGAAAAGAGATATTTGGGTGCAAAATGACCAATCAGTTTGGCAATCTTAAGTCAGCTGAAAGCAGCTTTGAGTAGGGGAAAGGCCAGCAGAATGTGAATCAGTTTTGGAGTCAAGATGTGAAATTTGTTTTCTATCTTACTTTTTCTATAAAGGTAAGGTATGCATATCTGCTCCCAACCTCACCTGACTTTTGGCAGGGAACCTTTTCTTGTTCTTGATATTGATGAGGAAGATCCAAGGCTTGTTGTTCTGCAGGAAGTAGACTGAAAACCACCTTAAGGTGCTAGGTGTTTTTATCCTTTCAAAAATGTTGTTAAACATGTTTGTATCAAGCCTTGAAATGAAGCATTATGAAATTGATGTCAAGTTTTTATTATGCAAATGGATTTTTAATTACCTTTTCTCAGCTATTAGGTTTGATTATGATCTCATTCACTTAGATTAATAAACGAAGCATAGCTGTCTGCTGTATTCATGAAAAGCAATCATCTCTGATTCACTGTTTGCCTAACTTCCAGGTGCGGCCTTGTTTGCTCCAGTGGTTAATCCCTATGATCCAATGATGACTAAGCAAGAGAGGTATAAGATTTGGGAGAAGTGGACGCGAAAAAGGAAATTGATGTACTTTTTGGCTCTGAGGTTTCCTAGATCTCTTGTTTACTTCTACCATCGAACATTCCTATCTGGAAAGCATGGTCAGATTGACAAGTGGCTATCTCTTTCACTAGGAAAAAGGGTGAGTTCATTTAATTATTTGTAATGTCTTAATGTATTCTGCAGTTTTTGATTTCTCATTTCTATTCCAGATGTGATTTGTCCTTATGTAACAGTAACCCATAAGTCTTAAATCTTGTTTGTGGCTATAACTTGTTTTGTTTTGTGTTTTTAATATCCTGAGAATAAATATTATGTAAGAAGTGGTGATTTGGTTGAAGCCTGAAAGGTGTTGGTCAGTTAGAAATATCACAAACTTTGAATTCTTCAAAATACCCATTAGAAAGTCTATTAAAATGAATACCTGTATGATTTCTCTTCTACAATATTGCTCATCTTCTAGGATAGAGCTCTGATAGAGGATCCAATCTACGAAGAGTTCTGGCAGAGGGATGTTGAAGAATCAGTTCGACAGGGAAATGCAAAACCCTTTGTAGAGGAGGCAGTGATGCAGGTCTCAAATTGGGGATTCAGACTTGCAGATCTCAAACTGCAGAAGAAGCAGCGAGGGAAGGGCATCCTTAATTTATTCAAATATTTGCTCAGTAGAAATAAGGAGGAATATACAGGTTTCCTTGGCCCAATACACATATGGCAGGTTGGTGTCCATTCCTTAATTCCTCTTTCATTGCTTTATGCTCTTCACTAGTTATCCTAGACCATCTTAAAGTAGTCTATTTATTCATCCTCTAGGCCTCTGAGGTGATAGGATTTAACATTCTCTACTCTCTAGCAAATGATAAGATGGTCATAACCAATTTATTAACAGGCTAGTGTCAATAAAATTTCTTACATAACTGCTAATTAAAGGGAACTCTGTTGTATTGGAGTTATGTGGAACTTGACGGAGTCATTCATGGTAGGGCTGGTGGCTATTGTACTGTAAACTAGAAACTTGGGAAATTAAATCACGACAACGGATCAAATTAAACAGTCTAATACCCAAGTTTTCTTATTTGTGGTAATTGTGATATTAGTATCAACAAAATGTTAGTTGATAATTAAACAGTACAATTTTTGCGGTGACATGCAGGGGATGGATGATAGGGTGGTTCCTCCACCGGTGACTGATTTTGTGCACAGGGTTCTACCAGGAGTTGCAGTGCATAAGCTACCATACGAAGGCCATTTCACGTATATCTACTTTTGTGATGAATGCCATAGACAGATATTTACCACTCTTTTTGGTACTCCCCAGGGTTCACTCAACAATACCATGGAAAAATTAAATCAAAATCCAATAGAAGGTGATAGAGAAGAACAGGAAGAAAGGTACCCTTTGTAATCCTTCTATAAACTAAGTAGTATAGAAAATTATATGCATATACCATAGATCTGCTCTTAATAGCTAAGCAGAAAAGATAATCATTTTGTCAACTTTTTTCTTTTTTTTTGAGGGGTGGGGTGGGGTGGGGTGGAATATGGTGGGTTGGCAATGCTGTCACTCTTGCAGGAGGTGCTTCCATTTCAGCTAAAACACATATTGCCATGTAGAATGAAAGCTAAAAATGTTAAATATCAGTTAAATATTTTCTGAAACTTTGCTGCCGTATTTAAATGTAAATTAGTACTAAACAGGAAGTCACTAGTGCCAAAAGCATTTTTAATTTTCTTGACTGCAGTTATCAGAACATTTTGCTAGAAGATATTCTTCATGGAGAGAACATTTAATTTATTATTTGACTGAAATATAAAATAAGGACACAAACAGAAATATTTGATAACCGAAACTGAAGTGAGAATCCGCTGGGTGGAAGGCTTTAACATCAAATCTTGCTGTTCCTAAGTAACTGACGACCTCTTCTTTTATCTACTGGTGCAGGCATATTCCTGACATTGCTAGCAAGTAGCAACAATATTACTCCCTCCATTACCATTTATCTTGTGTGCATATGACCATTATCAATAGCAGTTCAAGCACCAACTTCTGTTTCTTTGTGTTCTACTGTTACATCTGGGCAACAAGAAATCTCTTCAGACGGCAGCTTAACAAGACATATAAGAACAGAAACCTGGAGGTTGACACAGAAGTTGAACGAGCTAACGATTAGTTACAAGAATTGCAGAATAAGATATTCCAAAGATTTTGACATAGATGGTTAGAGCTCTGTTAACATATTCTATTTAATCGGGCAATAACGTATTGTGTCACAGTGATTGGTAGAAGAAAATTTTTAACCAGCAAAACGAGTCTATTTATTGGTCAAGTTCAAAATACCATTAGCTTAGGACAGTATTATTAAATGGGTGTTGTAACACAAATTCAACACAATTAATATTTAACACGAATTAATCTATTGGATATAATTTAACACCAATTTAATTCGTTTAATTTTGAACTATTAAATATAATCAATAAAAGTAATAAAAATATTCAAATACAATAATAAACTATTTTTAAAAATATAATAATAAAAAAATAAAAATTTGATATTTAAATATATAAAATAATACATTTATTCTTTTATAATTTATAAATATAAAATAATAATATGATAAATGTTTTTAACCTCGTCACAAGTGATTTGATCCGGTGGTGGGGGTTGAACACCTAGACCTTAAGGTTTCAGGTTAAATTTTTATTTCAAGATTTTTTTGCAAAGTAACGGAAAACCAGTTCGATCAATTGGTATTTATATTCGGTTCGATAGATTAGGGTTTCTTATTTATATATATATTTATGATAAATTTTAAACCAATTCTAAATAAATTTGTTTCTTAAAGGAATTCACACAATACAAATATAATTAGTTTAACCTTTCCTTTAAATGAATTGACAAATGAATTAAGTATATGGTTAATTTCTTTTTTTGGTTTCATTTTATTTTTAACATAAATATTGTTATTATAGTTAAATTCTCGTATTCTTAATCGTAAGTTAACTAAAACAGCTATCTCCATTAAACATTGACGAATCAGTAGTCTCGTTATTACAAACAACGCATTTGAGTTTTATTGGCTTTGTTCTCTAAAATTGGCGACCAATCAAACTTTAGTCCACTGAAAATTTCTTTGTGTTTCAATCACAAAATTGTTACCCAAGTGATCATATAGGGCAGTCCAGCCCAAAGAAATTCATGATTTGGGCCTCCCAGTAGAGCAGGAAGGCAGCTGATCCGGTGCACCGCGACGCGCCAAAATACCCAAGAATCTTCCTTCCCCTTTAACCCGGTCGTTGCGTCCTCATAAGTCATAAGCAGCTTTCTTGCTGTTTATGCGTAAGCTTTGCGTGGGGAGAAGATTGCACAGAATCATCTGGAGCTTGCCTCGTGTGAGTTTTCAACGATTTTAATTTTTTTACTCTCTTTCTTACTTATAGTTAGTCGTGGTCTAGCCACGCTACCTACCAGCTGAATGTCGGTTTCGCCAAGAGTTCTTTGCGCTTTCACTACACCTCATTCGCTTTGCTTTTCATCGTTTTCCAAAAAAAATTTCTTCCTTCGTTCGTCTCGAGCTCTCAGCTTCCCTTTTTCTCTTTCAGTTTCTCGTTCTGTTATCATGCCTTTCAACAAGGTACTCTCTATCATTCTTATAATCATCTACTTGTTCTTGTTGAGCTTGTGTTCAGTTAGCTTATGTGAAATTTGTTATGTTCATTTATTTTTTATATTGCTATAATGAATTTTTCATTCTTGGATTATAAATCACCTTCTATTTTCTGGTGTGCTGCTTTTAAATTTATGTACACAAATGGTTGCTAACCTTTATACGTTGTCCTGAATTCTCGATTTCATAGACAATGTTATGAGAGTGAGTATTTGAATTGGTCAATTTTTGTTTTATGTATCATTGCTTTCAATGAAATCCTATTCGTTTTGTTCAGTACTTCGATGCTGAAAATATATCAGTTGGTTAGACATCTCTAAAATTCTGTTAATATGCGGTAAAATGTAGCAGTATTTTTTTTTTCACTTTGATGCAATCAATCTTCTTTTTGAAGGCGCGTTTGACTTACATGAAAGATGCCATTCTAGGATGTTACTTGCTATGGTATAACTTTCCACTGATTTTGGTAGGATCTTATACTTTTAAAGTATTAACAAAATAGTACTATACGATGTTAATAATTTTACTTAGCTATTATTTTTGGAGTACGGAACTTCTTTTTTTTCCCCTTTCTTTCTGATTTGTCTCTGAATATGATTAAGAAACTACAATTTTTGTACGTTTGATTTAAGAACCTTGCTTAATGTACTTAAGATTGTACTATTTCTTTTAGAGTCTAAATTCTTGGATTGTATGTTAACTTTTGGTTGGTTTTCGAATATGCAGGGAAGTGGTGGGCATAGACAACAAAAGTGGAAACAGAAGCCAATAACAAACATGCCATCTTCATCTGTGGAAGGTGCATCAACTTCTGTTCCTGATACTGTCACTTACAGACTTAGTGGGTTGAGTATAGCTGAAAACAGTGGGCAATCTTCTGTTCCACCCATTGGATTTGGCAGTAGCCAGCTTGCACAGTGTCCTGCACAAGGTCAAAAGGTAATCTGGAATCCAAAGTCATATGGAACAGTGAGTGAAGCAACCTCTCTAGAAGTGGGAAATGTAACTGCTGAGAATGCCGCTGCAATCCAGGGAAATGCATCTCAGGAGGAAATGGCCCAAAAAAGTAGCATGAGTTTGAGTAAAATATTCCGTGGTAATCTTTTAGAAAATTTTACTATAGACAACTCAACATATTCACTTGCTGAAATAAGAGCCACATTCTATCCCAAATTTGAAAATGAAAAGTCTGATCAAGAGGTACTCTTCTTGTCCAATAATTTTTTAAGTACATATGTGCAAATGTGCCATTTTTCTTGATAAATATGTTATTATCAGTGTTTGTCTTAGGATATTCTATATATTGGGTATTATTTTCCTGTATATCTTTTTGGGAGGAGGGAATGTTTTACTGATAGGTAGGTTATGTGGCTTTGAACTATTTTCTTCTTTCTTGGATGGTGATATTCTCTTGTTTTTCCCTCTACCTTGTGCGTCAATGTTTATTGTGAGATTTTAATTGTCATTTTTCCCAACACAAACAGATTAGGTCAACGATGATAGAGATGGTATCTAAAGGCTTGGGTACTGTGGAGGTAAGGGGTTTTCACGAGCTTGTCATAGTTTGGCATATTGTGTAGCTATCAATACATTAGTCTCCAGTTTTCTATATTGTTGTACTAATATTCATGAATAACAAAAATGAGAATAAGAAGTCAACGCCGTTGATGGCTGTAATTCTTAATATTCTTGATTCCTTACTATTAATATAATCAGCTATTGTAACTTGTGTTTTGATAAGAGACAAAGAAAATTATATTTGATAATCAGCACAAAGATGAGGCATACATAATCAGAGATTGCAACACATTTATTTTCTCTATAGTTGATTTTCTTTGGTATTGGCTATCAACAGGTTTCACTTAAACATTCGGGTTCGCTTTTCATGTATGCGGGCCATAAGGGTGGAGCTTATGCCAAGAACAGCTTTGGCAACGTGTATGTATTGTTGCAGACTCCTTTGCTTTCTATTTCTCTTCCAAAATTCTATTTCCTTCTCCCTCCACATTCGTTTCTGATTGTCATATAACTCACTTTATTAGAATGGTGGGAGAGGCACGTGTGATGCATGTTGCTCCATTATTCAAATTTTTGTCAACCGTCACTGCAATTGTTGATTTTGTAAATTGTTAAACGGGTGCAAGATGTAATGTTGTAGGAGTACAAAGTAATGTAAAGAATGTTGAACTTTTTAAAATACCGATGTTCAAATTTTATGCTTTTACTTACCATATAATGTAGCTAGGCATTGACCTATTCTTTTTTCATTAACTGTTGATAGAAATAAACTTGTTACAACATATTCAGCCTTGAGGTTGGCCAAAATGAATTACTATGTTTCTCTCTCTCTCTCTTCACTCTATTTCTTTTTTATGTGTTTCAGTTCACACTTTTTTTTCCACCTCCGATAACAGATACACTGCTGTTGGTGTTTTTGTCCTTGGACGAATGCTTTGTGAGGCATGGGGTGTTGAAGCTGAAAAAAAGCAAGCCGAGTTCAATGATTTTCTTGAGGTAACATTAAACTCTCAAGTAAATAGGGAATTGCACACAAATCTTTACAACCATCTTGTTAAGCTGCTGCAGTTTTTGCGAGAAACAAAATTTGCTACATTGTTCTAGAAACTCCAAGGTTTGCTTGATGATAGATTTTTGTACTAGGTCTTGATAAACTTGCCTAAATATATAAAGATACTACTTGTAACGCACAATATATTCTCTCTACTCGGGAGTAGCACAGCCTGACTGGCTAGGTTATGTTGCATCTTGAACATAGATTGCCCTTTTATGAAATGATCAGATATCCCACATCATTTAGTGGCCCCTATTGATCACGATTGCACCTGTACAATATATTTTCTGGTCAACTGACAGACTGTCATCAACACCATGGCCGCCCTCTTTGCTATGAAAACTTTTCTACTTGTTATCTCAATTGATATATTCCCATAATAATTTCATCTCCTTAATTATGTATAAAAACTGGATAAGACGCTGACTCTGGTGAGATGCAGAGCTAGAGTCTGAAACCAAGACTGTGAAGCATGCACCGAGAGTTTGTACAGTACTACTAGAACAGAAAAGAATATTCTTTGCTCTTTCTTTATTCCCCTTCCTTTGGGTGGTATTTTATTTATTAATTTGTAACTTGCTGCTGATCAGAATGTGAACATCTGGCTCAATTTGAGTGCTAATCTGTTCACGTCCCTTGTCCTTTGGTTTCACATTCATTTTTGCAGGACTGTATCATTAGGGATGATTTTGACTGAATCATTAGCAATGATTTTGATGATTACGATGATCTATTTTGATTCTCAAGAAGGTTGACTTAATATTTTTTTCAGAAAAATCGTATGTGCGTTTCGATGGAACTGGTAACTGCTGTTTTAGGAGACCACGGACAACGTCCCCGAGAAGATTACGGTGAAGTGTTCTTCTCTTTTTTCTTTTCACTTCTGAAATTCAATATGCAAGTGTTCTACACCTTTGCAGAGAATTTCCCTAATGATCATTATAATGCATCTCTCCTGGAGTTAGCGAGAATATGTTTAAAAGCAAACTAAGAAGTGATGGTGTCATATATTTCTTAGTTTCTTTTCTTGTGACACATTAATACTTGAAGCCAATGCCTTTTGTTTTATTTTATTTTTCTATTTATAATGTGTCATGTTGATGTATATGGGTGCTTTGTATACATCTGGTAACATTTTAATACTTGAAGCCAAAGCCCTTATTTTATTTTATGTTTTCTGTTTATAATGTGCTATGTTGATGAGTATGGGTGAAAAATTTACATGTTTATAATTGTACGTGTTTCACTTCTGAGAAATGTATTGAGTTATCAGCCTTATGGTGTTTCTTGATGTATATATGCTCTGCATTTGCCTTCTGCCATGATTGAAATATTGTATATTCTCAAACAATTATATGCACCATTCTTCAACCTACTGTTAACTGCCATAACTATTTCTTATGTGCTCTCTTGCTTTAAGCAGCGGTGGTGACTGCAGTTACAGAATTGGGAAATGGGAAACCAAAGTTTTACTCAACTCCTGAAATAATTGCTTTTTGTCGGAAATGGCGTTTACCAACCAATCATGTGTGGTTGTTCTCAACTAGGTGATGATCTGAGATATCTTTCACTTAAATGGCCTGAGGAATGTTTTTGAGTAATTTGTTTATCTAAAATAATTATATATTTCTGTGTTGGTATTTTGTGTGATTGGATTTTGTGCTTTGCACTCAAGCTCCTTAGTGCATTGGCTTATAATCCAATATTTTCATTTTGATATGTGAACTCATTCTTGATGTTTTCATTTTTAAAGAACTTTTCTCTGGAATTAGGAGGAAGAAGAAAGCTCCAGTCTGTAATGCTAATTATTCAGTCATTTCCAAGGAAAACGAAGTTCAGAATTATATTTTTTACAAATTAGTTCAAGTTGTGTTACTTGGATCTTACATATAGTCTCTAATTTATCTATGCAATTTATTGTGAGATATGGCCAAGATGTCGCTTGGTAAATGTTTTATTTTGAAATGCAAATTCTTTTTATTGTTTTAAGACTCTATAATAACATATTGTCTGTCTGTTAAAGGGGATCCATGTGGCAATCTGCATTTAGCTTCTTCTAATTGATTTTGTTCAGGTGATTAATTTCTGCGTTTCGTAACAGTAAGTCTTATTTACTGTATCTGATTAATCTGCTGTTAATGAAGGAAATCGGTGACTTCATTTTTTGCTGCTTATGATGCACTGTGCGAAGAAGGAACAGCAACTTCCGTTTGTAGGACTCTTGATGAAGTTGCTGATATATCTGTACCAGGTTAAGTTTTAAACTGCAATTTTAGTTCTGTTAACTCAAGCTTCAGTACTGAAAAAACAGACTTAAGCTTCAGTGCCTGCTAATAGTTCATTGGGCTGTTTTTGGAGATAAAAAGAAAAGACCTCTGTGAACTATGCTGACATAGAGAGAAGGGTGTTGTTTCAGATATTTTGAAACCAAAAATGGAAGTGAAGACATAGGGTTGAATAATCTGCATAGTGTAGAGAATAGGGGTGTGCCATCTCCATCTGATCACTACTTCTTTACCTCTAGTGATATCTTATCCTCTTTCTTGCTGCAATGATTGTCATGGAAATCTCCCCTTTAGATTCATAGTTGCTGCATTACATACTACTTATATGGAAATTCATTTGTCCCATAACGTTCTGCAACCAATACGACTTTTCCCAAAGAATTGTCACCTTGCATTAACCTGCTAGCAGTTCCTTTTTTGCAGTACAGAACAAGAAAGAAAGAAGAAAGAACCATGAAGTCTATATGACTCACGCATTTGGCCTTTCCACCAGTTCTATAACTTCACCTTGATACTGTTTTTGATACTCCTGCAGAAGTCCTCAATAAAGCTTCTTTTCTTTCTAACGGAGTTTGCATTCTAAAGGCTGTGTGACTTTGGGGGTTATTTTTGTACAGTTGAGATGCTTTGTTGTAGAGATATGGGTATTCTTTTTGCTCTTTGGGGTTTTCCTTGTCTTTTTAGGACATCTAGTCCCCTCATTTGTATATTTTTCTTGTGGTTTAATATTATTCTCTTCGGTTTCTTAGCAAAAAAAGCGGTTTCTTAAAGGCCGTTTGTATTAGATTGATGTTTTTTTTCCCATTTCATTTTTTGTGATTGTTTCAGTTTGTAATTATTTATGGTTGTTATGGTGTTAACTTTTTGATTGATTGTTAAAAAGTTTCCTTTCCACCTTAAACTTTACTATCAGCTGTAGCAGAATAGATTTACATGTTTCTCTTGAATGACTTTTCTGTTGTAGAGTATCATAATAATATTTTTCTTTTATGCAGCTTCAAAAGATCATATTGACGTTCAGGGCGAAATATTAGAGGGTCTTGTGGCTCGTGTTGTTAGCCATGAGAGCTCAAAGCATATGGAGGATGTATTGAGAGATTTTCCTCCATCACCACTTGAGGGAGGTATGCTTCTTAATTTTGTTACATATTTTTGTGTTGATTCTTGGTTAAATAGTTTTGGATTATTCTTTTATTCATAATTACTCTCCTAACAAGCTCTTCCATTTTATTTCGATTTTCTTCTTTCTTTCTGCCAGTCACTTATGATTCAAAAGGGACATATGTATAGGTAGAAAAAAATAATAAAAAGAATCATAATTCTTATTCGTAAATTTACAATTGGGTTGCAAAAATATATATAGGCTAAGACAACCTACAAGAATAGGAAACTGTATGAAATAATAGTTAACTGAGAAAGTAGGAAATAAATATCTATCTATAACTGAATAAGATCCCTTAATTTCTTTCCTAAAATATTTGTCAATAGTAGGAAATAAATCATCATAAATAAAACAAACAGGATCTTGTTTTCCACAATACATTATCCTTCTGTGATAAGAATGTCATAAGAATGTCCTTATCTTTATAAAGTGAGGTTGGCATAACGATTGCCATTATAAAATGAGGTTGGCATAATAAATGTTATTAGAATGATAAAATGTTTCTCAATAAATCAACCTGATGATGTCAGGTGAAAAGACAATGTCTACATAAAAGACAATGAAGTGAGTGACTCTCATATATCATCCTAATTAGTAAAAGTAAGGCTTATTAGAGAAAATTAGTAGGAACAAAAATAGAAGAAGTTAACTAGAAGTTGATGGTGATTTTTAATTATACATCTGGAGTAATATCCCGATGTAGGAAGGGGTGTTTGTAGTGTAGGAACTCCACCCAAGCATGCAATAAAGAGCACCTAACCCAGGCTGTGCAGCACAAGTGAATTAGTCTGGTCTACACTTCATCATCATGGTGCTTGAGTATGTTACATACCTCCCCCAATTGTTTTAAAGCATTAGTTATTCCTGCAGACATTATTCTTAGAATTTCACCTGATAATCCTGGCTCATGCTTGTCTTCACTTAGTAGGCTCAAATCCTCTATATATCTGTCTGTGTTTCATTTCAATTTGTTCAGTTTATCTAGGGCATTCCTGTTTATTATCAATCAGATTATCAGAAAACCTGATCCTTAATCTTGTGCAATATAACTTAATTTTGCTTTGTACTTCAGCTAGCCTTGATTTGGGTCCAAGCCTGAGGGAAATTTGTGCTGCAAATAGGTCAGATGAAAAGCAGGTACATGATTTCTTTCCAACATGACATGGTGAATTTTAATTTAAATTCGATGAATACATGATTGAATAATAAGTTTGATCGGAAACTTCAGTTTATTATCTATTAAATTTTCTGTGGAAACACTACTGCAGCAAATTAAAGCGCTTCTTCAGAGTGTTGGCTCATCTTTTTGCCCTGACAACTCAGACTGGTTTGGAATTGAAACTGGCGGTACCGATTCAAGAAATGCAGACAGATCTGTCCTTACAAAGTTCCTACAAGCTCATCCTGCTGATTTTTCAACCAAAAAGTTGCAGGTTAGGCCATTCTGGCCCCTGTCGGAAATTTATTTTATTTATAAAATTATATGAATTTTTCTAGTTAACTTATTTTTTTCATATCGTTAATTGCTTGTGCACTGTCTACACAGCTTGTTGACTATTTACTGTAAGATCTTTACAGCTAAAATGAAAGTAAATGCTTTTCTCATAAGTTAATGATTGCCAACTCAAAATAGATGTGAATCTTTCCTGGAGTTTCTGTGGTTGCATTACATTTACAAATCTTTTTCCCTCTTTTGGACTTTTGTTTGTCATGGAGTTGTTATCTTTGTGATTGACTATCATATCTTGTTGTCTTGTACTGATGATTACTTTTTTCCATTTTTCCATTTTTTTCAATCAGGAAATGATTCGTTTGATGAGAGACAAGCGTTTCCCTGCTGCCTTTAAATGTTATCATAACTTCCACAAGATTGATTCTGTTTCAAATGACAGTCTTTTCTATAAAATGGTCATTCATGTCCACAGTGACTCTGTTTTTAGGCGATACCAGAAAGAAATGAGGTCTTGTCTAAATTATGGTTTATTTTGCTGCGATATTATCATATTCTCTTCGTTCTTTCTAGAACTTCATGTAGTGTAGGCCATTCATTTTGTTCTATGTTGAATATTCACAATTCCCTTATTAAGAAATTGACATTTTTCAGGCACAAGCCTGGCTTGTGGCCGCTGTATCGAGGTAAATATTTTGCGCACTGTACTTGGAAACTATCTCCACTAGACTATTTAGAGCTTTCTAGCTACTGAATAAGGGTTTGTTTCTTGCTGCGGACATTGTTTTATGATTGACTTGCATGGGGTGTTCTTTAGTGGACTCCTGCATCTGTTCATCTTCATGTTTATTTTACAGTTTTGTAATTATGTTCCGAGTGAATAATGGTGAACTATGTATGATATGAGAATTAAATTAGTGAAGGAGTTAAATATGGTAGGACAGCAAATGGCATGCTCAAGTGTTGTAAAAATAAGAGCATAGACGGTTGACATTGTGGGAAATTAGTTGTCTTTTCTAGTATTTAGGGATTACTTTCTTTATAAATAATGTTCCTATAATTAAGCTTT
>JAVXUL010131357.1:0-15741 GCA_035590515.1 Trichilia minutiflora
CGTTTAACCCGCAGGCCAAAAACCCTCGACCCAAACCCACTTATTTTGCGGGTTAAATGGGCTGGCCCGTCAGGTCGAACCCGTTTTGACAGCTCTAAGTAAAACTGCAACGGGGTTACGCAGGAGAGCAAAAAAAGCTAAAGCGAACCTAGAGGCTAGGTACGAAGCAGATGCCAATAATGGAATCGATCTGACCAACTGGCTATTTTTCTAGTCATACCCTGACATTGACCTCAGATGGTTATTCAATAGGCTAGGGCTTGAGGTTCCTAACCCAAATGCTGCAATTTCTAACCCCTAAATGCCTACTAAGGATGCCACCACTAGGGTTGCTGACAAACCTACTAAGGAAGGTTTGGCTAAAAGAGAAGTTATATCTGCCACAACTGTTGGAGTCCCTTCGGACGTAAGTCAATGACCCTCTAAAACCTTACTAAAGTTAGGCTCTTCTTTTGAGGATAAGATTCTGTAAATTTCTTGTACAATATCAATATAAAATTGTAAATTATTATTCATTAATGAAATTTTAATAATTCGCTTGTGCCCAGATTATTTTGAGCAAACTACCTATGTTAAATGTTAATTCCTTTGATTGCATAAAGTGCTTTAATAAAATGATTATTATAAAGTGTTTTAACAAGATGATTATAAGACGGTGTAGAGATAACGACGAGGATACGATTCTATGTCTGCCTTGTATATATGCCAAGGATCATCAGGCACTAACTAAGATCCAATTCTAGGTTGTTTCCCAGTCCATACCCAAAATCAGCTTGAGACCCTAACTCGAAGGACAGGGCTTCCGAGGAAATGAATGTTAAAAATTTAGACGACGATCTTATTCCAAACCTGCCATCAATATTTTAAAGAATTGTAAAGATACTAACAAGAATATGATTTCAAGCCTTTTTTCGTCCACAAACAAAATTAATAGGGTACCTTAACCCGAGGTCAGGGCTTCCAGAAAGTACGAATGTTTAGGTGTTAGGCAAGGATCTAATTCCAAGCCTGCCGTTAATATTCTAAAAGTCATAGAGGTACTAACAAAGTCCACGATCATAATTAATATGATATCCTAATGAGAGGACAAGACTTCCAAAAAGAATGAATGTTAAGGCATTGGACAAGGATCTGATTCCAAACCTACCATTAACATTGTAAAGAATCGTGGAGGTACTAGTAAGGATTCGAGTTTAGGCCTTTTTTCGTCCACGACCACAATTAATATAATACCCTGAAGCGAGAAAGAAACTACTGCTAAGGTGTTGGGCAAGAAACCTTCCTAATTTTTGAAAATTACTGAAAAATGGCTTTTCATTCGTTTTTCACAGACAACTCTAGTTGTTAATGTACAAAATCTACCTAACTGTCATGTTGACCTAGACGCAGTGAGGTTGACTTTAGATATCCCACAGTAATGGTTTAAACGATTCGCTATTCCTACAAACACAGAGAAGCTCAGAGTGATACCAACTTCCTGATAAAAAAAAACTCCGAAGTATAAATCAGTGAGGGTCAAGGCCACTACAAGTAGGAATAGAAGAAAAAGAAATTAAATAAATAGAAGGGTGATTTTTGTTACCATTGAATGTATAAGGGAAGAAAAGTGAAGAAGATGAGTAGTGATTGTTAAGGAGAATGAAAGTCAAAGATTGAAGTTCTTAAACCCTTTTCTTGTTAGAATCAACTTCCTTTTTAAAGAATAGTTGTCATATCTTACAAGTTTTTCCACATGGCTTGTTTGGAGAATAGGGTTAATGAGTGACTTCTAATAGTAACTTGGTATGTACTGCAAGGCTTGTTAACTGTGAAATAATCAGTGCATTGTGTATCTACTGTTAGGATAACTTGTATGCAATAGGTTGCATGGTGGGTGGTTGTACTATGCAAACAGTGATTAAGACCGACCAGCAATACTTGGTGCGCATCCTTTACCATCATACTCTCATTTTTAACATTGTCAATCTATAGTTGTTGGGAATAGTTCAGAAATGAAGGTTCCTAGCTTGACAAAGAAAATCTTAACGCCCTGCTCAGGTGCACTACTAGGCATTAACGGAAGTCTTTACCTCAAAGAAAAAATACACAGTGTTCTTGTGGCCAGATCAGGGTTAGTAGTGTCTATAAGGCTCCAACCTTGAAAACGTGATGCCTAAGTGGATTCAAGCTCCTAACCAAGTGCCACAAACGATAACGTGTTCAGGATAATGACGTGGACAAATGTTCACTACCACCTACTAAAAGTGATGCCACTGTGATGCCTCAATTTTTGAGTCAAAATTTATAAGAATTCACTTGACCACTTGGTCAGGTGTTTACTATTGTCATTGGTGGTGGGTTGATTTTATCCCAACACATATTAAGGAAATAATAGAGAACAAATTAACACATAAAATTTTGTGTAGATTAAACGAATTTAGATAAGTTAAAAACAGAAGAAGAAATACAAGGAACAGAGAAATGAAAAAATGAAAACATATTGTAGGGATAAGTATACCTTTTGCCAGCCCTTATATAAGTATACCTTTTGCTAGCCCTTATAAACTCCATCGGGATTCTTATCCTTTTATACGTATATTTTCACATGAAACAAGGATAATAGGGGACGGAAAGTCTTCTCAAACTTCTTGACAAGAGGCATACACTGGCTATGGCCTGCAAATTAATTTGAATACAAAATCAGACCTTATAACGGATTATTTTCAAAGATCAATCCAAATAATTTAATTACTTTCCCTCTTCAATCCATTTTGAGTATCGCTGCAGCAATTCACTTCAATGATTGTGAAAAAATAAAAAAAAATAACTCAAGGTATGAAACCATGATGGCACAATTAATCTTTGGACATCAAGTGGTGCCCCTGATCACCCAATATAGTGCTCTTGATACAATATGACAAACATCATAATCATTCAAGTTCTCTTAAAAGCAAAGCAATAAACTCATATCTCAGAATATTACTTCATACCCCATCATCTGCAGAAGCATCCTACCAACCAAAGCAGAGCTAACACTCGTACTTCACTATTAAGCAAAAAGCTTTACATTTCTGAGGTGGTCCCCTAGATTCCCATCACAAAAGGCCCAACATGCACTGAAATGTTTCATAGTCGCATATTGGAACCATCTGCCCATTCATTCTTGTTTTCCAAACTCGGTCATCTGGACCATTACCTCGAGGTTTTTCTCTTTTCTCTCTCTCTCTCTCTCTCTCTCTCTCTCTCTCTCTCTCTCTCTCTCTCTCTTTTGGTGTTTCTGATTTTCAGGAGTGTCTTTGTCAAATACCATTTCATACCTACAACAATTACTACAGTAAGACAGATAGAGGGATCCAGAAAACATATGCCATAGTTTCACCGTCGGTTATCAGCCTTTAATATGTATTTTGGAATTTGCTGGCCAGTGCAATTCTTGGCAATGTGATCAGTAGCCATGCATTTGAAGCAACTGTTTCCTGTAGCCAATGCAAAATAAATAACTTATACAATAATTCAAAGATTCCAGAAAAACTGAGTCTTCTCTTCCCCACAGAATGAAGTCCTTGCACTAGAATTAACAGGATGATAGGATGAGTGATAAAGCAACATATCTTTTTAAATTCCACGGCAAATATATGCTATTTAGTTTTTAGTTTTAATCCATTCATCACCTTATAAAAGCCACGAGACAACTGGTAAAGGGAACTTGCTTAAAGCAACTGGGGTTTAATGTTGTCCATGTTTTATCTCTTTTTATTGTTCTAGTATTTCACTGTTCATTGAGATAGGTTCATATCAAATAAACATAGACGGATGCTAAAATAGAATACAATAGAAAGTATATGCAAGCAATATTAAGATGAAACGAAGTCTGCAGTTAATACAGCATTAAGCCAAGGGAACTCAATAGTCAATACTGCTGGGCATTGAAAGCACATGCAAGTTACAAACATATTCGAACACCAATCACAGTCCTACTGAATTGGAGTTTAACTTTTACCTTTACCAATTTGGTTAGCTCTGATCCTGTAGTTTTGAAACATTAGACTGAAATCCACGTGTATCCTTCTATCCAATCAACACATTATCCATCTACCAAAAAAACGGATTAGAAAAATTCAGCAAAAGCAATAAACAAAAGTAATTAAAGAATATGAATGCATGTTCTCAATCTATATCTGCAACATCGTTCTCAAGAGACTAATGTTGTAAGAAACATTTGAGTTCTGTTCCAGCATCCCAGAATGCATGTTGATTGTCAAACATTGCATATATGTTACAAAATTAGAGTCGGAAGCCTCCATTCTTTTAGATGAAAACTCATGCAAAGGCCAGAAAAGAAAGAAATCACATATATATTTTTGATGACTATGGAAACACAAGAAACTGTAACTTCAACTGTTTCTAGGAGAAACAGTTATACAGAATTAAGTACTTATTGCACCCACATCGTATGGTTTCATAAAGTAAATATATGACAATGCAAAATCTTTTCTGTTTAATACATAGTCAAGTTAAAATAAAAATGAAATGATGTACATTAAAGTGAACTACATGTACATAGTCAAGTTAAAAATGAAGCGATGTACATTAATGTGAACTAGATATATGAAGCCAGTATGCGTAATTATATACACAAGTATAAAAATCCAATATTTGGGAAAAGACAAAAGTATACCCATGGTTTAAGATTACCTTGAAGTATGCTTGTTCGCATGCCTCGCTCTTTTCAAACTCTGGCAGGAAAGAAAGGAAATTATTGGAATCAGGTTGAAACCATTAAGGACACTGATGACCAGACTCACATCACCTTGTTACAAATAAACCAAGAAAGAAATTATATATGTAGGTATAAAATATAAAGTAGGGGAACTTAGTTTTTGGATTGGTTATGATTCCATGATTTAATGACAGTGTGACATCTGTCTGCATACTGTTGTCATATATCCACATACATTATATAGATATGCTCTCGAGTACTTTTGGTGCCTATAACCTTCTGTCCAAAATTAAAAATTAATCCGCTTCTACCAGGACCACTGATATTCTCAGCCATCAATCACAAGATTTAGCCAACACACATCAGAACTTCTTAAGACACTTATTTTCGCTTATAAACAACAACAGTCTAATAACTAAGGATGAATTTAGTAAGAAAGAAGTCCATAACCAACTATTTGGATCAGGCAAGGTGAATTTTCCTTGTCCATATAGCACCATTTACGTGCCTGTTTAGAATTCAATTTTAAAGCACAGTTGAGCACAGTTTGCAGTTTAAGGAAACCTCTTTTTCCTCAGAAATTCAGACCAGCACCACATGGGAGAAAGAAGAGCCAAATGTGAATTTACAATAATTTTTAACTCACTGATACTAAGTTCAAAAATGTATTTGATTCAAAAACTAATTCTAAAATAGACGAATACAGTGGTCAGGGCATATTGGAGATAAATCATATATGGGAAGCTGTACAAAATTTACCTTCTTATATAATGCATATGATAGATTATATGTATTTCAATTCAGAATAGAAACAAATTTCACCTACCAATGAAAGCATAGCATAAACTGTCTCCAGTCTTGTAATCACGGATTACTTCAGCCCTGTCATAGTTCATTTATAAGTAGGAATTAGTTTAAATCCTCAAACTTGGTCATATAAAGAACTATTGGTTATTAAAAGGAATTTCATCACTTGCGAAACAACAGTTCTGAAATGTGAAAAGATAATACGCATTTCCTCGTCCTGCATTCAAGAATGAAAAATCAAACGTGCCTAACATGACAATCCGAAGAAACAATATAACAAGGGACATGCAGATCCTATTTCATCTTTCCCGGTTGATTATAGTACTATCTTTGCCAAAAGCGAAGGAAACAATTATTTAGGGAAATGATTGGAAGTGACATTCTCAATCTTCTCCACTTAAAAGAAAGAACAGAATAATAACCATAATACAATAGCTGAACAGGGGCGAATCATGTTAAAAAAATCCTCTCACACCTCCCAGTCAACAGTTGACTTTTCTTAATTTCATTTTTCTATCAACTTTTAGGCAAATGGTGGGCCCGGAAGGAAATCTTCAATCTATTTTCACTTTTCTCTTACAATTTTCATATTAAACAAAGAAAATGTTTATCCTGCCTTCTCTCTGCTCCTTCCCTTCAAACAAAGTTCATAAGAAAAGTAGCAATCCTTTCATGGCAATAAAACCAATCCAACACAGTGAAAGAACAAGCACTCACTTCAGTGACTGGATTCAGTTTACAAACAAACAGCACGTTCTCAGAAGGTTTTATGTCGGCATCTGGAATATCACCAATCTGGAATACATTTAAGAAAATAGAAATGAATCACATTATACAGATGAAACTTCACAGCCAGATAAAAAATACTGGGATCATAATATGTGTCCAGAATACTTACATTTTCAAGTACAACTGCACTAGAATGTGCATCTTTTGCACAGAAAACCCCCTCAAGCTCTGCCACACTTAATTGCCCATCAAGGGGCACCCAATCATCTTAAAGCCGCACTTCATTATCAACCTAGGCACAATATTAAAAATCCCTTGGGTTCAGTAACCCAACGTAAACTACAGATTTAGGTCACAACTAGACCAGGTTGGCCTATTATTTTTTTCATCAAACAACGGTTTAAAATGATTCTTCTAGTTATCCATGAATTGCCAAATTGATACTATATACCCGGTGCCTTAAATTAATCAAGCACCTCTGTTTTAAATACATCCTCTTTTACTTTTCTCCAAAATGTATTTATGAATGATAAGTCCACGGGAAAGTGGATGAAAATAATTGAAATATCGATCAACTTCTATTTCTAATGGTTTTGCCACTGCAACAGTGGAATTACTTAAAAAATGAAGATAACTCTGAATATAGGCTGCAAAAGATTTTAAATTCCACAAGCTTATTTAGTTACTATTATTACAATTTTTCGTTTCAGACCTTCTCACAGATAACTAAAGAAAATATGCAATCAGTCAATACCTCATCTTTTGGTCTGCCTTCAGGTGAGGCATCAGGAATCAACTCCGCCAGCTGGGAGTCAAATGGATCTTCCAATGTATAGGTGTGTTTAATTCTGCACCAGTTAATAGGTATGAGTATTAAAATCAATAAGAGTATTAAGGTCAACTAAAATCAACAAAAAGAGTGATGAGTGATAAATTATAGTCACCGCTTCAACATAATAATTTATACAGGTAATTAAAAAGGAAAACAAACCGGATATTTTTGTATGGTCTGTTCATCTCATCTACATAAACTTCATTAATTCTACTCAAAGTTTCAAACCCTTCAGCAACCTCCCCAAAAATCTGCAACAATAAACCATTCTTTAGTAACAAAAATGTTGAGAAAAGTACACCATAAACGGATCAAAACAGAGAAAGCCACATTTCTAGAACAAAATTTCCAGATCTCCCAAATGACTTCTCAGTTACACATTCCTTTTGGACCCTAAATTCTTAAGGATTGGATGAACACCCCAAGGCATCCAACAAGACTCCCCGTAAATTCCAGGGGAAAGAGAAACAGAAACAGAATAATACAAATAGACTATTGCCTATTGAAAAATAATTCCCAATGTAATGCATGGAGAATCGTTCTCAATATATCTAAAAGTATAAATATTGCAAATGATAGAATTACCTAGAGCTCTCAGAAATCCATGAAGTCAAGAAACAAACTGGAACTTCTTTTACAAACTTTTTAAAAGAGCCAGATAATTGAATATGCATATAACATCACAAAAATAATTGTTCCTTCTAGTGATTCATAAAACAAAGATTAGTAAAACACTCAGTTGAGAATCAAGAGACTCACAGTATGCTTCTCGTCAAGACAGTTCAAATTATCCCGAAGGGTGATATCAAACCGCAGAAAAATCAAAATACCATAAGCACCAAAACACATCTACTGTTCGTATTCCAATTAACGCACTTTCACAACTTTAAATCCAAATGATAATACAAACCTATTCACACACCATATTATTTATAATTCATAATAGACAACAAACTTTTCTAAATAAATAGACTAAAACAAATTCTCAAACCTGAGAAGCATTCAGATTCTCTCCCAGTAGCCAGGCAACAGTTCCAGTTTTAGTATGCATCAAATCAACAAGAATCACATCGCCAAAAAATGGAGCCTGATCATCATGCAAAAACCTAAAACCTAAAACAAACACACAATCAATAAGTCACATTACTCACTATTTTTCCATAAGAACCCCAAGGAGGAAGAAAGAATAAACGGTTCTTACATGTAGACCGAATCGCCACCAGTTCCAGTCCCGGTCGGGTCGCCGGTTTGCGAGGTAAAATCCTTCTGTAAAATAGACAGCTGTTGTAGTATTCAATTCTACATCAAAGACATTTGAAATACAAAGTTACTATCGAATAGTATTAATGCTCAACTGGATCATTAGCATATATAATAAAAAGAATGAATGCAGTACGATTGTTAACTTGCAGAACTTCGGAAAGTTCTTGGCTTTCAACGGGCACTTTTCGACGAACAAATGCACTACTAGATCACCTAAACTCGTCACTATTAGCACCGACATCTTCTCACTTGCTTCCTTCCTCTGTGTTGTTTGGTTGCCAAGCAAATACTGGAGAAAGAAGAAAAGTGGAAAACTACTCGCTCTCTGCTCTGATTTCTCCTTTTATTTGTCCATTCGTATTTATATTTCTTTCCGGTTTACTTACTACGGATGCAGGCACTTATTACGTTAAGTTCACACTTCACTAGGCCTATATTGTGCTTGAAGGATTTGTTTCCTCAGATCACCTGAAGTCTTTACTATTAGCACCGACATCTTGCCTTCTTGCTTCCAGCTTTCTCGGTTTTTGGTTGCTGAGAAAATACCACATAAAGAAGAAGAATGAAAAAAAGGGACGTTTCTCTTCTTTTTTTTTTCTTTTTTTTTTTCATTTTTGTATTGATCGATTTTTAATAATTTTATTTTTGCTGGTTCTAACTTTTGGGCTGCAGTCAGCGCTTTCTAACCAAAGATCATCGGGCTTTTAGTGGGATCATGGGCTTATATTGCATAGGTCCAATTTCAAAAGCCTTGAGAGGTCATCGTCCTTTTTTTTTCCGTGTGTATTTGAATAATTTTGTTTGCTATGTTAGAGTTAGAGCCCTTAAATAGATCGGTAATTTACAAATTGACCCATTTAATCTACTATTTAGACCAATTAAAATAAAAAAATTAAGAGAAAAGTATTAAAATGATCAATTTTTTTGAGTCTTTATCAAAATACCCAACTTCTAAAAATATGTACCAACTTAACCATTAATTTATTTTCGGACAATTTTACCCTCCAATTTTAAATAAACACAATTCCTTTATTCTTCTCTCACTGACCCATTTGTTTCTCTCTCTCTAAACTCCTGTTATCTCTCTGTGCACTTCTTTCTCGTTTGTTTCAAATTTATTGAACACATTTCAATTTGGATCTGTCAAATACATTGCACATTGCTTCCTTATTTGTTCAACCCATTTGTTTCCTTCCTCTCCCAATCACATGTTTTTCCCATCATTTCTACTGTAGCCAGTGAAAACCCAAACATTACACATTCCATACCCACCACCGAATATATGTTCTTCTTTTATCGACCGTGGACGTCTGATCCATTTTATTCTATGTTTTTGACAATCAGCACTTATCACTTCAACAGCTCCTGTCAGAGTTAACGTCACTCTCCCTCTACAATGTCTCTGTCAGTCTTTCTTTAAAACTTGTTGGCCACACCCTCATTTTCAGACTACCACGTGACTGAAATTTATCTCTCCCTCTACAATTTATTTTCAGACTATCAGGACTCAACATTTGACGTTTTTAATCTGTCGAAAACAAGTGAGTTTCATTAATTTCCTTTTCAATTTTACAATCCGAAAATTTGGATTTTTGTATGTAATAAACATGGAAGGAGAAAGTTATTTTATTATATTAGTTTTGGGCTTGAACTTAAGTTACGACGAGTTCACATAACTCTAAATATAGAGATGCAGGAGTGTCCGAAAGTGTGTTATTTTGTGTGTATTTGAAAGTGTATTTCTTACTATGTACGAAAGTGCCGTGACATAGTATGTTTGAAAGTGTATTGTTTTTTATATGATCGAAAGTGTGTAATTTTTGACATGTACGAAAGAATGTTACTTTGTATGTGTTTGAAAGTGTAATTTCTTACTGCGCCTGAAATGTGTTATGTCTTGTATGGGCGAAAGTATCGTGACAGAGTATGTCCGAAAGTGTGTTATTTTTTATATGTACAAAAGTGTGTTGTTTTATGTGTGTTTGAAAGTGTCATTTCTTACTATGGACGAAAGTGTGTTATTCTGTCTTTGAAATTTTATTTCTTACTATGTACGAACGTATGTTATTTTATGGATGCCCGAAAGTGTCGTGACAAAGTATGTTTGAAAGTGTGTTGTTTCTGATACGATCGAAAGTGTCCAATTTTGAACATGTATGAAAGAATGTTATTTGGTGTGTGTTCGAGAGTCCCATTTCTTACTACGTCAGAAAGTGTGTTATATCACGGGTGTGCGAAAGTGTCGTGACAAAGTATGTACGAAAATGTGTTCTTTTTTATATGTACGAAAGTGCGTTGTTTTATGTGTTTGAAAATGTCATTTCTTATTATGTACGAAAGTATGTTATTCTGTCTTTGAAAGTTACATTTCTTACTATCTACGAAGTGTGTTACTTTATGGATGTCCGAAAGTGTTGTGACAAAGTATGTTTGAAAGCGTGTTATTTTTATATGATCGAAAGTGTGTAATTTTTTATATGTACGAAAGTAGGTTATTTTGTGTGCGTTTGAAAGTGGCATTTTGTATGTTTTTACGAGTCTGTTATTTTATGGGTGTGCGAAAGTGTCATGACAATCATATTTGAAAGTATTTTGTTTTTATATTTTAGAAAGTTTGTTATTTGTTATATGTCCGAAAGTATATTATTTTTTATGTCCGAAAGTCCAACTTTTTTTGGTGTGTTTCAAAGTGTTGCAACAAAGTATGTGTGAATGTGTGTTGTTTTTTATATGTAGGAAAGTGTGTTATTTTATCTTTGAAAGTTTCATTTCTTACTATATACAAAGTGTGTTATTTTACAGATGTGTGAAAGTGTTGTGACAAAGTATGTTTGAAAGTGTGTTGTTTCTTATATGATCGAAAGTGCGTAATTTTTTACATGTACAAAAGAATGTTATTTTGTGTGCATTTGATACACTTTCGACAGTGCCTATTCGTTTGCTTTCACGAAAGGGTGTTATTTTATGGGTGTGCGAAAATGTCATGACAAAGTATATTTCAAAGTGTGTTATTTTTTATGTATTCGAAAGTGTCTTGCTTCTTATATGTCCGAAAGTGGGCCTTTTTTATGTACGAAAGTACGTTGTATTGTGTGTGTTTGAAAGTGTCGTAACAAAGTATGTTGTTTTTTATATGTACGAAAGTATGTTATTTTTATACGTTCGAAAGTGTGTTGTTTTCTGTGGTCAAAAGTGTCATTTCTTACCATGTACGAAAGTGTGTTATTTTACGGGCGTCTGACAGTGTCGTAACCAAGCATGTTTGACAGTGTGTTGTTTTTATACGTACGAAAAGTTTGTTATTTTGTCTTTCGAAGTTTCATTTATTACTCTACGAAGTGTGTTAGTTTATAGATGTACGAAACTGTTGTGGGAAAATAATGTTTGCAAGTGTTTTTTTTTTATATAATCGAAAGTGCGTAAATTTTTACATGTACAAAAGAATTTTATTCCTTCTGTGTGAAAGTGCCATTTCTATGTGCGAAAATATGTTATTTTATCGGTGTGCGAAAGGGTTATTACAAAGTTTGTCTGAAAATGTGGTCTTTAATATGTTGAAAAGTGTGTGATTTTTTTCATGTGCGAAAGTATGTTGTTTTATACATGTACGAAAGTGTGTTATTTTTTATATATTCGAAAGTATATTGTTTTTGTGTGTGTTTTTGATAGTGTCATTTTTTACCATGTACTAAAGTGTGTTACTTTAAGGCTGACGGAAATTGTGGTTATCAAGTATATTTGAAAGTGAGTTGTTTTTTATATGCACGAGAATTTGTCATCTTGGGTCTTCGGAAGTTTTATTTATTACTATGTACGAAGTGTGTTAATTTATGTTTGTGCAAAAGTGTCGTCAGATAATATGTTACGGATTTACGAAAGTGTCGTGACAAAGTATGTTTGAAAGTGTGTTATTTCTTATATGATCGAAAGCGCGTAATTTTTAACATGTACAAAAGAATGTTATTTTGTGTGCATTTGATACACTTTCGACAGTGCCATTTCGTTTGCTTTCACAAAAGGGTGTTATTTTATGGGTGTGCGAAAGTGTCATGACAAAATATATTTCAAAGTGTGTTTCAAAATGTGTTATTTTTTATGTGCTCAAAAGTGTGTTACTTCTTATATGTCCGAAAGTGGGTCATTTTTTTTATGTACAAAAGTGCGTTGTATTGTGTGTGTTTGAAAGTGTCTTAACAAAGTATATTTGAAAGTGTGTTGTTTTTTATATGTACGAAAGTGTGTTATTTTTTATACGTTCGAAGGTATGTTATTTTATGTGGTCAAAAGTGTCATTTCTTATCATGTACGAAAGTGTGATATTTTACGAGCGTCTGACAGTGTCGTAACCAAGCATGTTTGACAGTGTGTTGTTTTTATACGTACGAAAAGTTTGTTATTGTCTTTCGAAGTTTCATTTATTACTTTACGAAGTGTGTTAGTTTATAAATGTGCGAAATTGTCGTGGAAAAATAATGTTTGCAAGTGTGTTATTTTTTATATGATCGAAAGTGCGTAAATTTTTACATATACAAAAGAATTTTATTCCCTGTGTGTGGAAGTGCCATTTCTATGTGCGAAAGTATGTTATTTTATCGGTGTACGAAAGGGTTGTTACAAAGTTTGAAAATGTGGTTTTTAATATGTTCGAAAATGTGTGATTTTTTTTATGTGCGAAAGTATGTTGTTCTATATATGTACGAAAGTGTGTTATTTTTTATATATTCAAAAGTATGTTATTTTTGTGTGTGTTTTTGATAGTGTCATTTCTTACCATGTACTAAAGTGTGTTACTTTAAGGCCGACGGAAATTGTGGTTATCAAGTATGTTTGAAAGTGAGTTGTTTTTTATATGCATGAGAATTTGTCATCTTGGGTCTTCGGAAGTTTTATTTATTACTATGTACGAAGTGTGTTATTTTATGTTTGTGCGAAAGTGTCGTCAAATAATATTTTACGGATTTGCAAAAGTGTCGTGACAAAGTATGTTCGAAAGTGTGTTGTTTCTTATATGATCGAAAGTACGTAATTTTTTACATGTACAAGAGAATGTTATTTTGTGTGCGTTTGATACACTTTCGATAGGGCCATTTCGTTTGCTTTCATGAAAGGGTGTTATTTTATGGGTATGCGAAAGTGTCATGACAAAGTATGTTTCAAAATGTGTTGTTTTTTATGTGTTCGATAGTGTGTTGCTTCTTATATATCCGAAAGTGTGTTGCTTCTTACACATCCGAAAATGTCGTCACAAACTGTCTGAGAGTGTTTTTTTGCTTGTCAGAAAGTGTGTTCGAAAGTTCTATGTCCGAAAATGTGTTGTCTATTGGGTATGTGAAAGTTTCGTTAAATTGAATGTAAGAAAGTGCGTTGTTTTTCATATTTTCGAAAGTGTGTTGTTTTGTTAATGTTCGAAAGTGTGTTGTTTTGTTAATGTTTGAAAGTGTGTTGTTTTTCATATATCCGAAAGTATGTTGTTTTGCATATGTCAGAAAGTGTGTTGTTTTTTCAATGTTTGAAAGTGTGTTGTTTTTCATATGTTCGAAAGTGTATTGTTTCTTCAATGTTCAAAAGTGTGTTTTGTATGTTCGAAAGTGTGTTGTTTATCATATGTTCGACAGTGCCATGTTTTTTCAATGTTCGAAAGTGTGTTTTCTGTATGTTCGAAAGTGTAAAGATTTTTCAATGTTCTAAAGTGTGTCAATTAATCGGTATGCGAAAATTTCGTTATAATGTATGTTGAAAATTTTGTGGCCCTTTTGTATGTCCGAAAGTGTGTTGTTTTCTATATGTCCAAAAGTGTATTGTTTTCAATATGTTCGAAAGTGTCTATATCCGGCAGAGGTTTGTATTCGAAAGTGTGTTGTCTTAACGAAGTTTGAAACTCTGTTGTTTTTTGTGTGTTTGAAAATATCTTATCTTGTATGTGTTCGAAAGTATGTTATTTTGTGTGTGCTTGAAAGTATCATTTCTAACTACGTTCGATAGTTTCCTGTTTTCAGTGCATTCGTAAGTGTATTATTTTGTGTTTGTTCGAAACTATGTTGACTGATTTGTATACGACAGTATGTTATTCTGGTGTGTGTACGAAAGTGTCATACCAGCCTATACTTGAAAATATTATTAGATACCATATTTAAATTGCAATATTCTACTGTGTCGGAAAGGATATATTTTGATAGTACTGAAAAGTATACTTACACACCGTGTACAAAAATACAATTAATTGTTAAGCCTTTCTTTGAACTGCAGATATGACTTATCGATATCCATTACTTTTACGACACGGAGGTTCATGGATAACAAACTCGGATGGTAGAGAGTCTTATGTTAGAGGTTCTATAAAATGTGTTTGTGTGGACCCAACAATTAAATTAAATCAGTTTATGAAGATGGTGTACAATCTATTTCAGATCAATCCTGAAGAATTTACCATTAGATTACGAACGTTTTATATGGAGAGCATACCACCGGGGATTCTACCAGTTATAGCAACTGATATTGTAACTGAGTCAAACTTCGAAGGTTTTATTGCTGTCAATAGTCATATTATAAATAGTGGTTATGGACAATGTCCGCTATTAATTACCACTGAACTGATAAATCTTGGAGAACCAACAATACAACACATGAGGGATTTTTGTACACATCCGTTTATGTCTTCGTTCGGTAGCAATCAAGCAAACTGTACCATCTCATCAGGATATGAGTTTGCCGATAGACATATTATTGATCATTCGCTACATGCTTCTGGCAATGACATCACTGTTGATAGGATTTTTTCTCGTCTACGACAGAATAATGATCATACAGATGATTATATCAGCACTGAACAACAAGTTGATGCATCCGATGTTCCTCTTGAACAGGAGGTTGGATTAAATTATTGTGAAGAAGAATCCAATCGAATAGGATATGATCATGATATTCCACATAATCTAGGTAGCTCAATGGCAATTCTGTCAATGTAAAATCAAATCACTCAGGATTTGCCTCCTATTCCACCAGCCATAACCAGGATTTTACATGATGTTATATCAACAACTGATGACGGTAATGTTTATGTTGGTCAAATTTTTAGTACAAAACATGAATTGAAACAAAGGTTAAGCTTAATGGCCATTAAAAGACATATCCAATTGAAGACTTACAAATCTTTAACCGATCGATATGAATTAAGATGTGCCGTTGATTCGTGTAAATGGCGTATGCAGGCTATTAAGACTGGAGATGAACCATATTTTTGAGTCACTCATTTAAATTTGGATACGATGCATACATGTGTAAATGATCAACTACCGGATGGACATCGTCAAGTGACTAGTGGTATTATTGCATTAACAGTACAGGAGAAGTTTGTAGATGCTAGTCGTGTTTACACTCCACTAAATATTATAGATGATATTCATAAAGAGTA
>JAVXUL010131397.1:0-15738 GCA_035590515.1 Trichilia minutiflora
AGATCTTTTCTTGAATTAACTAACTCCAAGTGGCGCCAAATCTTGATAACAAAGACTCCAAGATTCTGTTTCTTGCTAGCTGGCACCTCTTGAAATTCAGCTCCTGCAACTAACTTTCAGATTCCAGCAAGCAGCTCCAGTTTCCAGTAGCTTCAGCTCCAGCAGCTTCAGCAATTCAAAATCCAGCTTCTAGCTTTGAACATAAAAGTTTGCTGAATTACAACACACCACTTAACATTAATCATTAACAATAAAGACAGGAAAGGGTCCTACATCACCATAAAACACCTTTTGTTTTTTTAGGCATTGACATGGGAATATATTATGGATATCTGAGATAAAATGAAAAAGAGTAAGACCGAAAAGCATTCTTACCCATGCTCTTCTAGTTTTCCTTCTCATAAAGACCAGCAAATTGGAAGGTTAGAAACTAATGGAAATGAGTGAGACCAGCATTTGATAATTTCTTTCAATGAAATATACCTGTTGAGTTCTTAAATTAGAACGTGATCACTGTTAACTCTTACAAGATCGATGCAATTTTTCGTTTTTAAATAATAATGATAAAGTAATAAACATAATTATTCTGTCCAAAATTTTATTGATGTTTTACCTTGTATGGTTCAACTAGAGAAAAATGGATTATAGAGTTGACATTAGATTTGGACCAACAACAAATGATGTATTTACACCTTATTATTCTTCTATAGATTTGTAATCTATACAGAAAAGAAAATCACCACTAAATTTTTCCACCAAGAGGAATCATAAAAACAGAACCACCTGAAAAGTAAAAGCAGATAACTACCACTAAACTCTGCATTCACAGTGTGGTCATTGACACTACAAAAATAGAACTATATAAGGAAAAGAAACCAATAAAACTCTGTAGAATGAGAAAAAAAACAGTAGAATCAAGAAAACTCGTTTTCGGCACATCATGAAAAGGAAAATGAAGGAAAGACTTAGAGTGAGCAAGCCTCAGAGTTGTGAGTTCGGCAACTTTAAAGTTTAAAACCTGGATCTTCCCTCATTTATGAACTAAAAGACTCTTCTAAACTGTAGCAGAATTACTAAAATACATTGCTTCAAAATTTTCTGACGGTGTTGTGAGAAACAAATTAAAGATATAGTAAATAATGAAATCAACAGGACTCTATATTTACCTCAAGTCCATTTTGTGCAGCTTATAAATAATTATGTTAGAAAAGGAAGGTACATCGAGTTTTTCATATGCCAGTGTACCCAATCCTTCAGGTTTTAATGTATCAGAGTCAAGAATGACTAACAATGTTCACCTACCATCTGGTAAGAGCCTACTCCAACAAGGAAACGGTGTTAACATCACAGGAAATATACAATCATCAAATGAACATACAGGAAATTATTTAGTGAAAGAAAACAATGCCTTTAAACTTTAGAATATAAAAACACCTTAACTAATCGAACGGAGAGAGACACTGAGAGACCGATTGACGACGGTGTGACGCTCGAACGGAGGCAATCGAATGGAGGTGCGATGCTCGTACGCAGAAAATCGACTGAACGTGAGTGTGATAGAGAAAGTTTGAGAGACTGAGAGAGATCGGCTGATCGAGAGAGATGGAGAAGATTTTAGGGTTCAGATATTATCTTTATATATAAATGGATTAAACGACATAGTTTTGGCCTTAAACAAAACTACGCCGTTTTGATTATAACATCTATTAAATTTTTACCTTATTACATATGAACCCGATTTTTAAATAAATTTAAACCAATTCGTATTTCACACTAATACCAATACGAATAACATTCGTTTAACTATTTATATTTTAAATGAATTAACGAATTCGTAAGGCCAAACACGAATACGATTCGTTTAAGAAAAGGTTGACATGAATACGATTCGTTTATTATTCGTATCATTTTTTTTTAACACGAATACGATTATTATCATCGAATTCGTATCGAATAATCATATCGTGACCTAAATTATCACCCCTAAAAACAATTTTGTTGGTATGTTAACGTGGGTTTAACTTGCCGAGTTTAGATTAATACAATGTTTGTAAGTCCTCTCGCCCAGCAATGGGATTAGTTACAAATCCAAGCCAGCTTGAATTTATTATATTAATTAGTAATTACTTCAGTTCATGTAATTTTTTTCGGTAGTGATCACATTAAATTTTTTATTTTTATATTAAAAAATAAATAAATAATACCCTAAAGAAACAATTTTGAAGGAAAAGTCTTACACCTAAATAAAATAACTCCTCATTAAATGAAATTTACCTTTAAGGGATAATTGGAAAATCATAAATACATACTTTCGTTAATATTGTGGCACTTGGAGTAAGCTTTTCAAGTTAGAATCAAACACATTGGAGGCAAAACTATCTGCTTTGAAAGCAATCTTACGCCTCCTCACCTCAAAAACTTGAAAGGGCACAACAATAAGAGCTAATTGTTCTTCTGACATGTCTTTCTTAGAAACAGTCTCAGATTCACTTCAAACAGAATCTATTTTTGGCTTAAGAATTAGGAATTCAAAGTGTTAAGTTGTTAATAGTTTTACAAAATTTATTTAGGGTTTAATCAAATTAAACATACTTTAAAGTATAAACTTGATATAAGCATCAAAAATCATGAGAGATGGCTAACTGTTTTAGTTTTTATTTGATGAAGAACGAAATTCCAACTCTATGAAATCCTCGAAAATATCAAACTCTCAAACAAAACATATTTATTCAAATGTTTTAGTTTAACAGATAATAACGGTTTCTAAAATATCACGCTCTAATTGACCTTTTGTTATGGATAGAGTGCTTCACATCCTAGTGGCCTCATGGATAGTCAGCATCATTCAATGGGCCTATAAATTCTACCGCCCCGCCCCGCCCCGCCCCCTTGTTCACAAAACCCTACCACCCCTTTTGAATTAATAAATTCTCATAAATATTTAAGTTACAATATTTTACAAATTAATTCATATAATAATAACAACAATCCTATCATAAATTAAAATAATTTTTATATATTATTAATTAAAGTTATATTACCTAATAATTATTTATATTCTATATTTTTTAATATTCAAATATTTATTAATAAATATTTCTATGTAAAATTATTTTTGTGATTAAATTTTTTTAATTGTATATTTTTTATCCTCATTCAAGATATTAAATATAATAAAAAATATATTTTAATTTAGAAAAGTGATTCTCATATTATTTTATAATTAATTATAATTTTTTGATAAATACTTAAATGTGATAAACTTTAAAAAATATCGAGTATAAATAGTTATGGACAACTCAGCTTTATTTAAAATTTGTGTGTTATTAAAAAATAATTTATAATGTTTTTGATATTATATGAATCAATTTAAAAACAAATATAATTTTAAAATTTTTAAAGAATTTTATTAATTAAATATGGTGCCATTAAAAAAAATAAAAATATCACCGCTTTGTATTACCCTCAAGGTACATTTTTTTATAAAAAGAAAAACTCCTACATAAAAAAATGTAAAAAATGATAATATTGGATTTGGATGTAATTTACCCATCGGTATCTGATAGCATATTACGGAGGCACCGCGGCTCAATCGAAACAAGAAGGTGATCTACTTTTACCTTGGAATCTTTTACCAGATTCCAATTCCAAGAAAATGGCACTTCCTTTCGTTTCCTGTAGTGGGAATGGCAGGAATCTCCATTACTGAATGTCTAAAGAGAAGAGTGTATGAATGAATAATGGACTGAAACCATGTCTACTGTGCTGTCTCCAGCAACAAAGGCCTGCAAATAGACTCTCTCTCTCTCTCTCTCTCTGTATATATTCAAATTCAAATGTTCAGTTCAGTATTACCATCATCAACTCAACAGTACTAGCACTGATTACTGATAATGGATCGTGATCGATCACGATTCCTACAACAGGCAGCAGCAGCTACTGCGTGGCCTGGCCGGGCCCCTTCCTATTCTTTCATTACCTTTTGTCATTATGTTACGTATCAGCAGATTCTTCCGTGCGATCCCTATAATCTTGTCCACTTATATATGTTCTTCCCTTAACTTCCCCAGTTAAAGTCTTTTCAATGCATGGACACGGAACTCTCTTTCTTGTTGTTGTAAATAGAAGGGTCTGTTTGAGATTCGATAAAGAGAAAGCATTTATGCAGTTAGTCATATTGACATCCACACACCTTAAAATGGAATCAAATCTTATACCCGAGACACAAGCCTAACACTTTTGATGGTACTAATGTTTATTCTCTGATCATCAGCTTTTTCTTTTTCTTTTTTTTTTCTCCTCTCTCTCTTTAATTTATTTATGAATGTATCACAGTTGATTATCTGATCTTGAATGGAGGACATGATGAGTTGGGTATATAAATGTATAATACTTTGTTAAAGATATGAAAGAGCTGTAAATTATTCTTGTTTGGTACTTTGTCACTTTGAAGAAAACTAAAGCTTAAAAGAATGCAAGTTCAGAGAAAAGAAAAAGCCTAACTCTCGGGAAAATGGTCCATAATAGAGGACCACACATGCAGTTTGAAAGGAATATTAGTTAAGCAGTTATTTTCATTTGTCAAAACAACTATATACATAGAATCATTAGTTTACATGTAACCATCATGTTAACACAACAAATATATATTTATATTTATGTTTAGATTCATGGTATCTGTTTTAAATATATATCCATAATCAAAATCTTTAAAACCCTAACTGCAGCAGATCGTGCGATAATTTCATTTTCGAGAAGGAAAGCATGGAATATGGAGAGCGAATAAATATGCAGTTTTCTTTTGTTTTCTTTCATGGTCTTGGTCTTGGTGAGATATTTGAGAGTGTTAATTTTTCATGGACAAAAGTTTTTTTGAAACTGAAAGCTATACTTTTATAGCTAGATACAAAATGAAACTGCAATTTAGCTTAAGATATTCAGTAACATGATGATGATGAATTCTTGGTTCTCAGTTCAATCGACCTGCACATATATATGCATGTATGTTTTATACGTATGGGTTCCCAATAAGTATATGTGGTGCATTACACGTATAAGAATGATTAATAATTAAACATTGATCAGAATCTATGGCCATGTGCGTTGCCATAATTACCTTGAGCAACATAATATAGAAAGAAGCTTCTTTTTTTATTATTATTTATTTTTGTCCATTTAATATAACAAGTTTTTGAGGAACTATTAATATATGATAATTACTATAACTGATTAAAACTTTTAATTATTATTAAAAAATTTAAGCTCAAATCTCTCTTTATATATATATATATATATAAATTTTTTATACAAATTATTTATACAATTTGATGTGGCAATATTATATAATTACCACAGATCTCTTTTAATTCTTTTTTTTTTATTCTCATGAATTTATATCTTTAACACTACTCTTAGATGGATAGAGATAGAGATAGAGATAAAAAGACTTTTAAGTGGATGGGTCTATTTGTACCCTAAAATTTCCTTTGAACAATTATATTTAATAAAACAATTTATTATAAAAATATTCTTAATATAAATTAATATTAAGAATAATTTAACTTAAACATCTAAAAAAAATATCACTCTTGACATTAATTAAACACACTTCCTTTCTTAAAATTTTTTTTTATTATATATATAATGAAGGGCTATTTAAGTATTTATACAGATGTATGAAGTAAATTTTTATTTTTTATTTTTTTTTATATAAGTTAGTTAGTAATAAAGTGTTCATAGTGAATTTGAAGGTGTAAATGAATATACTATAATTTTATTTTATATAATGTATGAATTTATTTTTTTATATATACACATTGTGAATTAAATGTTCAGATAATATTTTTGTGAATGTAAAAAAATTAATTAATTAATATATATAATAAAAAATTGATTAAAGGTTATTTAAGTATTTATAAAAGTGTACAAAGTAAATTTTATTTTATTTTATTTGAGTATGCGGGTAAAAAGGTGTTTAGAGTAAATTTTTTAAAACGTTAAAAATATATTTTTTTAGAAAAAATATAAGGTATATACATCTAAAAACTATTCCAAATATTTCCTTACATTCAACATGAAAAGGGCTTTCTCTTTTAAGTACTAATATATTGAAATTTTTATAATACTTTGAATACTAAAAATAATTTCACTCGTTGACAGAAAATTGATGTGATAAATATAAAATATTTTCAAAAACATTTTCCCGTATAGAGGATTAGTTATGAATCCAAATATGTACTTAAAAACATGAATCAATAGGTTAGCCACTATCCTATCCTCTAGTTGAGGAATTTCACTTGAAGCCATGAAGATAGATAGATATATTCATGGCAATCAGTTAAAGTATTATATGATAAGAGATAATGCAAAATGCAAGCAAGACCACATGTTTTCTGAGTGAATTGTACTTGACATAATCCAAACACAAAGTGACATCCATAATTGGATCGAGTGGCTACATATCTACAAACCTTGTGAACAAGGAAGATCGAATGATACATGTAGGACCTTTCAAATGTACAACTCCTCAACAACACTCGTAATTTCAAAAATAATGGATTTTATGGAGGACTATACCCAATTATTATTATTCTTATTATTATGTCTAATTTAGTCTAAATAATATTATTTAAATTTTACCATTTTCTGTTACATGCAAGATTAAACTCCATAGTCAGTCAATATATTTATCGTGTGAATTTATATATCATATAAATTGCATATTTCACTTAATGGATTTTAATATAATAAAAAAATAATAATTTTATTATCATTTTATGATGTTAGAAATTAATGCTTCATTTCCCTAAGTATGGATAATCGAAATATTTAAACATTAAATTAAATAATCAAATATATTTTAATACCATATTACAATGTTAAATTATATTTTGATTTTAAATTATAATATATTCTTAATTTATGGTAAATCGAGTTACTTTTGATTGATATTTAAATTTATTTTAATTTTATTGTTTAAAAGAAAATTAAAATTGAAATCCTATTATTTGTACTATAGTTTTCCACGTTTGAAAGTAAAATGGTAATTTAACATTATCCTAGTCCAATTCATCCAGTAAAAGAAAATCTCGAAAGCAAGAGAGATCTTGTCCCAAAACCCAAATGCTGTGCCCAGAATTTTCGTTCGTAGGTCCCAACATTTATTGAAGAATAACAAATCACAAATTGCATCATCAGGCAACTTGATTAATAATAATAATACTAATAAAGATTAATTTAGTAATTAGTATTAATATATTAAGATCATTAAATTGAGCATTATCATTGGGATAAGTTATTAAATGAGGAGAATATGTTAAATTCAAAGTGATTGATGTAATTAAATAATATAATTTTTAATCCTGTTTTGAAGTTTAGTGAGAGTGGACCATTGTAGGGGAGAGGTGAAAGACGGAAAGGAAAGGAAAGGAAAGGAAAGGAAATCAATAAAATTTATTTGGATAAAGGGGTGTCCCTAGAAATATTTTTGATTGGACTAATTAAATTAATGAATCGTTCATTAAAAAATAACGAAATGAAATATTTATAAATCAACTCTTATCAATCGTTCATACACACCATGCATGCATAGCTTCTCTCATTCACAAAAGTAAAATGATTAATATATAATGTTACTCTTTTTTTTTTAATCTTATTTACTAACTTTGTTGTTTAGTTAATTAAGAATTATTAATTTTAATTAGATGTAACAACCAATTAATTTACATAAAATAATAATAATAATAATAATAAATATTTTAGTTACTTGGTTTTAAAATTGAGTAAAAATACAATTTATAATTATAAATACAAAAATTAATACTATTAGAATACAAACTTACGTAAAAACTCTATTTTTAAAACTCTTATCACATGTATTATATAATTTGATTATTACAAGAAAAAGATGACAACTTTGATTTCAGCAACAAAGGTTAAAATCTTAATTGTGTACTGAAATCTTGTACTTATACTGTATAATTAAGTAGTTTTATGTAATGAAAAACAATTATTTTGTATTTATTATATGTTTAATTTATTAAAAATATATATTTTTTTATAAGAGTTTGATGTAATTGAAGATTTTATCCGAATTATTTCTTGTATATGACGGTTACTTTGCATTTATTTAAGATCAAATAGATTAAAATTTTTTATTTATAATATATATATATATATATATACTGAAATCGAAAACAACATGGTTAAATAAAAGATAGAAGTAAAATAAATAAATAAATAATATTTGAGATTGGAAAAGAAGGTGGGCAACAGAAAAGGAGCCAAAGCTCGAACTGAATAGCCATCAATAAGCCATGTGATACCCAGAATCTATAGCCGAAGGTCCTCTCTTCTAATCTTTTATATCACGATATTATCGAGTAACATGAGATATCACGAAATATCAAACCAGAGAGTCGACAGCCTATCTCTTACTTTTCTTATTTTATTGATAGCAATAAAATAGTGATGGAAAAAAATAATGAGATGGATGCCATTATTATTATTAAAGTACGCGAGGGGGATGGAAATGGATGGGTCGTTTTCTGGTACACAGGAGCGGTTTCTCACTAACAACGAAAGTAAAGTAGCAACTGAGTCAGTTTGTATTACACAAGGGAAACACCAAAGTTGTGTCTTGTCAGACTTGGCGTGCATTTACGTTGTAGTTTTTGTAAGAGATAAAAGAGAACCAAACCAAGAGGAAGAAAAGAAAGAAAGAGATTTGTTTGTCTCTGGGGGGCCTTATGTATATGCCGTGCATGCTTCTCAATCTCATTTTCAGATATATCTTTTCTTGTTAATTAAAGATAGAAAGGATGTAACTTTTAGTTTTTAAGTTTATAGCTAATGAAGTTGTGGCGGTGATACTGATGGGGGAGAGGGGTGTTGGCGGTGGTGCTGATTCAAAGGAGAGAGAGAGAGAGAGGGGGAACATTCGGGGGTTTGGATTTATGTGAGAGTGTGTGTGTGTGTGTGTAAGCAGCGGTGGGAGTCAAAACTCAAAAGACGAGGAACAACTCATCTTTACGAAAGGGTGATCTTTTGGGGTTTTGTTGGGTGGTGTTTGTGTTTTGTAGGGTCCCTTTTTTACGTATTTTGTCCTCCAGAGATTTATTACACTGTAATACTTATGAGATTAACATTGACATTTTCGTACGGGTATTGGATTCTTTGTACTGCCACAAAACGATAATAATAAAGAGAAGGCTCGTGCTAGCTCATTAATTTCACAGACTATTACAAGGTATGCTAGCTTTAATAATATTTTACGGTGAGTCGATACCCTTAATGCTATTTTATGGTATTTCGAAATTTGCTTGGCTTTTGAATTTGTTATGAGTCTAATCTTGGCTTGCCATTGGTTCATTTGCGGAGGGTTTTGGTTTATTTTAGTTTTGTTTTTGTTTTTTGGGTTTAATTAATCTATATCTATGCCCGAGTTGGCTATAAGGTAGTCTACTTGAGCTGATTTCTTCTGAGGTGAGACCTTTTCCTTTGGTTAGGTATATGACAGGAAGAGAATCTTTTGGGTTGTGTTTTCAAGCCGAGCACGAGTTCTAGCTTGTTGGCTGTTCTTAGTGCTATATTTGGTAAAGAACAGGGGATGCTCGTGCTTTGGAATTCATTTCTGTTTTACAATCGACAGATGGTATCAGTTTCTTGCCACTTTCTTGAAACACCTTTGTTGATATTGATGTTCACTTGTTGAAATTTCCAAAATTAATGCTAACTGTCAACCATTTGGGTTGTTTCTTCAACTCATAACGAGATATGCTGTTTGTTTGTTGTAGGTGTCGTAGCTTTAAATAAAGGAGAGCGAACGGGAGTGAAGAATTTGTATTGTAAGGGAATGCATCTGAGGAGTTTTGGGTTTTGAAACCTTGTGGACTGAAAAAAGGACCTGGTGGTGTGTGATTCTTTGAAAAAAAGAATAGAAAGAGAGAATAAATAAAATTAGATAAACAAATAGATCAAGGGCGGTGGTGTCAGTTTTGAGCAAGTGGGGGTGTCGCTGGTCATGAGAATTTATACATGTTTTGAGTGTCTTTAGGCATTGTCTCCTCAGCCTGACCCTCTTGGTCCGGGGTCCTTGGCCTTTGTAACCAGTTGAGGAAGCAAACACTTCTTTGAGTCTGTTCACGTTCAAATGAGCGATTTCTTCAAAAATTACTCTCTCTCTTTCTTTGGCCTCCATTTGTGGGAAAGATTGGGTCATACTAAATAATTCACCCGTTTTTTCTTTGATCCATTTTATTATTATTCTAACACCAGAAGATTGATAAAAATTCCCACTTTTTCGGGTTTACTTCCAAGTCTTACTGGTAATTTTATTTCCGTTCGGCGGTGGAGATTTGGTGGAAGAATTTGAAGATTGGAATCTTTTGACTGAAAACCGAGGAGCTGATCTTACGATCGGCAAAATGAAGTTTATGAAACTTGGATCGAAGCCTGATTCGTTTCAGACTGAGGGGGACAACATCAGGTGAGTTTAAGATTCATCTCTGTTTCTGGAGACAGATACTAATTTTTACATTTCTGTTTTTGATTTTGATTTTAGCTTGAGAATATAATTTTATTACATTATCATAACCTATACCAAAGCCTTTTACTGGAATTCATTTTTCCCAGTAGGGTTTCCTGTATCACATGTATATTGTTAGAGGATGTTTTTGAGTTTTTAATTTCGATGAACTATTAGTCTGCAAATGTTATGGGCATGGTCGATATCAAGAATGTCAAAATCTTCTTTGAGAAATGCTGAAGTTAGGGATATGTCCAGATCACCCTTCTGGAGGTCCTTACTGGGATGGAAATGAACTGGGTTCTGGTTTTATCTTTACTTTAGGGCAAACTTGGCTTCTTTGAGAAAGCATGTCTAAAATCATTTCAAGCAATATGTTGTTGGCTTGACAGATATAGATAAATTTTTTTTTCCTTGTGCTTCAAAATATTTAGGTGGGAAATAGACACTTTACCATAAGCAAATTTTCTGGCTTGACAGTTGCAACAAGTTGTATGTTATCTTACAAGATCATTGGAGGAATGGAGTTGATATGCTGGTCTAACTAAATCGGGCAACCATCTTTCGAGTATCAAAATCCTAAATAATTCTCTCACGTTGATGTTATCTCTCCAAGGATAAATTTGATTTTAATGTGGCTACGTAAGACAAAGTGGAGCAATAGATTTCTCATTTCATTACTCTGGTTTTAAACTCAACACTGCCCTTGCATCCTTTACTAATGTTTGTCTGATTCTTTGTATCTTTTTAAGAAAAATAATAAAAATGTAGAGGCATTTTGATGGAGACCATCATACATGACATGTAACAGCTGTTCTTATATTTTGTACCATTTCCTCCATTATTTTGCCACTCTTCTATATTCATAGAACTTAAAAGAGTTAAGAACTTAGCAGCTTATTAAATTTTAAAAATGGATGTCAGTCTCTTGTACTTCTCATGTCTTTGCAATTGTGTATGTAACTTTTTTGGCTTTCCAAAAATACTGCTAAGCTGCTAAATGTTAAAAACTCTATCATTTTACCTTGGAGCTAGCATCTATCCTGGTAGAGGTAATGTAAGGTTTTAGGTTTGATTGTGTCAAAATATTAGATGACTCCTGACAGATCTATACACTTGTATAATTGCAGTGAAAGTTTAGATGCAAGCTTGAAAGCAGTACTATTTTTTATCATATGCACTTACCTTTTACTCGCTAGACTTGATTTATCTGCACGTAGGATTCTCTCACTGGGGCAGAGATTCTTGAATGTTAATAGATTTTCCTAGACAAAAAAGCATGGATCCAAAATTTTGATTTTTTTGTAATAATTAACTTTCCCCACCACTTTTAACTTTCATTTCTTGATTTCCGATGAAGTAGGCATTTGTAAATTGTGTATGTTGTTGATGTAACTTGCAACATCTTTGTGTCCAGATATGTGGCAACTGAGTTGGCGACAGACATAGTTTTTAACATTGGGAACGTGAAGTTCTATTTGCATAAGGTATGAAATTCGTGTAACCTTTAGATAGGCACTGCACATGGAATAAAACTTGCCATGCATTAACATTGATAAAAATATCAGGTCAAAGTCATTTTTGAATTCTTCAATATGAAACTGTTATTACATGGATATAGACTAGGAAAGCGGTTCGATTAGGATATCCATCTTTCTTCTTCCCCTTTCTCACCAGAGCTCATCCCAGCTGGATGTATCTATCTTATGCAACAATAGGGATGGAGACCTGGAGTGTGATCCTCCTCTGAGCCATGTTGTCTAGAGAATCCTTTCTCTTCATACTGTCCTGGGTTGGGTCTGTCAGAAAGCTAATGCAGGTCCAACTGTCCAACCTTTCTATTCATGCAAGTTACTGTTAATAGTCCCATCTACTTGACCTGTCAGAATGGCAAACATCAGTATAATCTTACCTACATTTTCATCCTCTTAAGTGTAGTTACATGTTCGAGTAAAAAAAATAAAAGTGTATTTACATGTTTGGTACCTACCAATATTTACATTCTTTGTGTAGTTCCCCCTTCTATCCAAGAGTGCACGTTTGCAGAAGCTGGTTGCAACCAAAAATGATGATAACAGTGATGAAATCCTCATTCAGGATATTCCTGGTGGTTCTGCTGCTTTTGAAATATGTGCCAAGTTCTGTTACGGTATGATAGTCACTCTTAATGCATACAATGTGGTTGCAGCTCGATGTGCAGCTGAATACCTGGAGATGTATGAAACAGTAGAAAAAGGAAACCTAATTCACAAAATTGAAGTCTTCCTTAACTCTAGCATCTTCCGTAGCTGGAAAGACTCAATCATTGTTCTTCAGGCGACCAGGTCTCTTCTTCCATGGTCTGAGGAACTTAAGGTGGTCAGCCACTGTCTTGATTCCATTGCTATCAAGGCATCAATTGATATTTCGAAGGTGGAGTGGTCATACACCTACAACAGGAAAAAGCTCCCATCTGAAAATGGAAATTATCCTCGCTGGAATGGTATGAGAAAGCCTCCATCGGTTCCAAAGGACTGGTGGGTAGAAGATCTCTGTGAACTTCATATTGATTTGTATAAGAGGGTGATATCAGCAATCAAAACAAAGGAAAGAGTTTCTGCTGATGTAATTGGAGAAGCCTTGAATGCATATGCTCTGCGAAGGTTGCCAGGGTTTGGTAAGGGAATGATCCAGAATGGTGACGTAACAAAGTACAGATCATTGGTGGAGACCATAATGTTGTTGCTGCCAAAGGAGAAAGGCAGTGTTCCATGTGGCTTCTTGCTTAAGTTGTTAAGAGCAGCAATTCTATTAGAATGTGGAGAAATGGAAAAAAGAGAATTAATGAGGAAAATCGGTCAGCAACTAGAGGAGGCTACAGTGACTGATCTTTTGATTCGAGCACCAGCTGGGGAAACAATGTTATATGACGTTGATCTAGTGCAAAACCTAGTTGAAGAGTTTGTAGTTTACGAGGAAAATGTTCTTGTGGAAAATGAGCCCCAAGAGATTAGAAGCCCTCGAATGACTTCAGATGCTTCCAAGGTGAATGTAGCAAAGCTGGTTGATTGCTACCTTGCTGAAATCGCACAAGATCCCAACTTATCTCTTACAAAATTTGTTAATCTAGCTGAAATTGTGTCAAGTTTCCCAAGAACATCTCATGATGGACTTTATCGTGCCATTGACATGTATCTTAAGGTAACCAGTTTTCTCGTACCTCCTGATCTATTAAGTTTTATTTACTTGCCTTTTGTCCATATAGACTGTTCTATCAATGAAGCACGTTGTGTTTCCAAGTCGGAAATGGTAAAAGAAGATTATTAGCGTATTTCCTGTGTTCCTAAATGTCATAAATATAAATGATTGCATTGACATTCACGGATAGCCATTTTTTGACAATTTTCCTTAACATCAGCATAGAATTATAAGTACTGGCCACTAAGACCTGCCAGTTCTCTTTGTACATAATGTATACATGACGGCTAGTAATCATATTTCTGCTTAATATTATCAATACCTATTATAAACTTTCATACCTGAACATGTGGAGTTGTAAGTTCCAGATGTGAATCCAGAACATGTATGAATATATTGAGCAAGGCTATTGGTTTTGAACTGCTCTCATGTAAGTTTTTCATTGCAGGAGCACCCTGGGATAAGCAAAAGTGAGAGAAAATTTATTTGCAGGTTGATGGACTGCAGGAAATTATCAATACAAGCCTGTATGCATGCCGTGCAAAATGAGCAGCTTCCCTTGCGGGTGGTTGTGCAAGTACTCTTTTTTGAGCAGATAAGAGCCACAACTTCAACTGCTGGTAATAGCACACCTGACTTACCTGGGTCCGTTAGGTCCTTACTCCCTGGTGGGTCTCATGGGAGCTCAAGGTCTACTACAACCAACACAGAAGAAGACTGGGACTCGGTGCCAACAGCTGATGACATCAGGGCATTGAAAGGGGAGTTCGCTAGTCTGAGATCAACTGGTGGCAACAATGATAAAAATGTTGATGATGGTTCTAAAATTGATGCTGAGAAAGTTGCTGCAGGTAAAATGAAAGGTGTTCTTATGTCAAAAATCTTTTCAAAGCTCTGGTCGACCAAAGACAGAAATGGTGAAATCAGCAGCTGCGACACATCAGAGAGCCCAACTCCTAGATCTGTTGCGGCTGAGGAAACCAAGTCCACCACGTCAAGAAGTAAGAGGCAACTGGTATCTTAGATGCCAGCAAGCTGGGTAGAAACATAGTATAACTTGTTTGCCCTGCAAACTTTTCTCACTTATATGACCATTAGAAAATTAGAAACCACTGACTTTCTCCAGCTGATTCTCTAGTAAAATATTTTGAGCAACAGAAACTTGGTGAAGTGATTGTGGGGAAAATGAATTTCTTTTATATGTTCAGTGTCAAGTTTTATTTTCCCCAAAAGTATGGATTAGAGGTTTTCTGTGTTAAGAGGTAGGCTCTGCTGGTGAGCCAGTTTCTCTGTACTATAAACAAGAAAGAATGCCAACGTTTCTGATTGCCTTTTGCGTTGCCTAGATTGTGGTTTGAAAGAGCTGTTGACTTCTATTACGTGCATGCTTCTCTTGAGCGTGAAAGAAATAAGGATACGCGAACGCGAGGAGTCCTAGCTATCTTGATGTTTATTGGCTAAATTTATTACCTCTTTCTCTTTTGCAGGCAATTACGAGAACAAGAACAAATGTAACAAAAAGTATATGTCAGCATTAAACTTAAAACCCGGCGCAGGTTACGGGAATTTTCCTTCTAGGAGGCTAAGAACTAAATGGTGATTAAAATTTTAGTTGTGTGACCAATTACAAATATTTTTATGGGACAACAACGAAGCAATTTAGTAAAGACACTCTTTAATATGAGTGATTCCTACTAGAGCCTGATCTTATTTTAAATTTTATGTATTTTAATTATTTTTATATTATTAAATATTCAAACTAATAATACGTAATAAAATAATATTTTACAAGATAATTATTTGTATGCAAGACGTTAATGCTTTGTATGCAAGACGTTAATGCTTTGGGTTTTGTATAAACATTAATCGAATATGCACCTAATTAATTAAATGATAAAATTGTCTTTTCAATTTAATTATGGGTAAAAAAGGATATTTGGTCAAAACAATTAAGTGTCTGTTTGGTCAGTTTTTTTTATTGCTTCTCAATCTCTTTTTGTCAAAAACTGTGCCAAACTCATTTAAATAAAAAGATT
>JAVXUL010131428.1:0-15736 GCA_035590515.1 Trichilia minutiflora
AACAGCTAATATATGTGAATAAAGAACAATTCTTTCAGTGAAAAACATAAGTTAATACAAGATCACTAGCCCTGAAACCGATAACACGAATGGTTTCTAGGGCATACACTAACACATACCAATGACAATGGTGTTGATATGATGACCAAGACACTTTCAAAGTAGAAATTTGAATTTTGTCGGCATAAGGCCGACATGATTTTTGTATAATATCCTAAAGTTATGATTTCTCCCTACTTGGGCTGGAGGGGTAAATTTTTTGGATTTTACTCAAGTTTCCAACCCAAGGCCCACAATCTATTATAACCCGACTATATATATATATATATATATATATATATATAGAGAGAGAGAGAGAGAGAGAGAGAGAGGACAAATGAGGGAGGCAACATAACGCAAAAAATTCAGAGAGTGACAATAGACATAGATTGTAGAAATCGACACAGCCAAAATGTGAAGAAAGAAAAAAAAAACGTGCAAGGGAAAAACGCGTAGGGACTTCCAATAGGCAGAAAAAACAGTCTTTGATTTTCTAACAATCGGAGGACGATTCACCGTTCAATCGAGTTGAATTTTAGGGTATGTTCAAGACATCTTGCTCTTCAATTTGAACGGTTTGACTGTCATTTGGATAATTATAACTCAGACCTAGAAGCCAATTTCGAAGGTGTTTATTTTTGGGTGAGAAAGATTTCTTTTCTACCAATTTCTGAGTTGTTTTTGGGTTAATCTTCGTTGGTTATTGTTAAGAGTATTTATTCTATTGTTATTAGTGATTGTGGGATAGGTTTGTACCTAAAGTTTTATAATAGAGATTTGGATGGATTTCGAGAACGGTTTCGTGGTTTTTATCCTTCACATTAGAAGAGTTTTTCACATTAAAAATTAGATTGTGTTGATCATTATTTTACTATCCATATTTGTATTTAGTGTATTTGTTTGATCCTCGTATATTCAATCAAAGAAGAAATTCTATAATTTTTTTCTAACAGTTAAAAATAAAACAAATAAACAAACAAAAATAAGATATTAGACACTACCTGATATTTTTACTTTGACAATATATAATAAGAGACTTTTTATTGGAATTGGACAAATTTTATTAACTACTATAGTAATAGAACTCTATTACATATTTAATTCACACAATATTTATTATTATTTTTTTAATAAGGCTAGAATACAATTTGGATTTAAGTCATTAAGATAATCTCGCTTATAAAAATTTAGAAAGAGGTTGAATTTATTTTTTTTTTTAACTAAGGACTGGCTGCGATCATTTGAAGAACTTTTCAAATCGGATAATGATCTGTCAAATATAACAACGGATGATTGCAGGTCCATCATTAATAAAGTGTGTATGCTATCTGAATAACTGAAGATAAAAACAAGGTAATATTTGCTTCTTCCAGCTTGAAGGTGATGCAGATTATTGGTGTGAGGAAAAGGCTAGTTAACTGAGAAATAACCAAGGGGAGGGATCTATTTTTTGGGAGATGTTTGTTGAAGCCTTCCTGTAGAGAGATTTTTCTTAGCGTATTTGTGATTAAGTGGAAGCTGAATTCTTGAAATATCTCAAGAAAAAATGTCTGTGGCTGAGTATGAGGAGCAATTTATTCCTTTGTCTCGATTTACCTTTATACTAGTTGCTAATAAGCGTACAAGGTGTATATATTTTCTTAAGGACTACGTCTCATTTGTTCATTATAAAGTTAGATGGGTATATTGATATAGTAGATAGAGTTGTCATTGCTGAAAGGGACTTGAATTAGATCTCCCAAATAAGCGTGACCGTCATAATGAAGCTCATGGTGGAAGTTCAAAGCAAACATAATTTTTAGACAAGCATTTCAATGGTAAGGGCGGACAAAAGGGTACTAGAGGTGCTTCGAATTCTTCTTCTTATTTGTATTGTGACAATTTTCATCGTGGTGAGTGTTACCTAAATATGGGAGCTTATTTTAATTGTGGACAAATTGGAGATCAAGAATTGCCCCAAAAGATGAATTACCGCTAATGATACCTCAATTAATAATGGTAGGAGAAAGAAATTAAGATCCTCAGTTTCAGTGTTTCTATGACTGAACTAGATATAAATAATCATTAAGATATATCAAATTTTGAGTACAAAATTTTTATTAGTGTAGTAAAATTTGTAATGCCACCTTTTATATACGAATAAGGATTGTTAGTAGCTTTAAAATTTGATTTAAGGTTTTGATTAAATTTGAGCACTAGCTTTAAATTTTAGTCAATAATTTTAATTTTCAATTTTTAGTTTTTGTTGATGTGTCCAAAAATGGATGGAGTCACTATTTATCTAAATGCAGTGAGATCGATTACCAAAAATTAATTAAATAAGATTTTAGATTCGAGAATTGATTAAACATGAAGAAGGTACTAAGCATCTAATAATTTTTGCCAAAAATAGTTACTATAATGTTATGAATTTAAAATTTAACGGGATTTTCTTTGTATGAAAAAATTACAGAATTTTCTCTTTAATTGAACCTATGAAGAACCAAACAAATATACTAAATATAAATATGAGATAGTTATTAATTTAGGGTTAATGATGATTTATATACCTTGAGCTTGGGTTTGAAATATTAGGTAAAGCCCAAAAAATCTATCCCTTTAACCTAACTAGAAAGAGATTATAAGTCGAGTACATCATGCAAAAGTCATACCGGTCTTACACCAATAAAATTCAAATTTCTCCTTCGAAAGTGTCTTGACCATCATATCAGTACTATTATCACCAATGATGTCCCAGTAAGATATACCCAAGAGAGGGGTGAATTGGGTTTTAATATAGATTTTTAATGGCTGATAAAATAAATTAAATCATGATTATGAGAATATGAAATGAATGCTATGATATTGTTACAATAATGAAAAGAGAGAGAGAGAGAGAGAGAGAGAGAGAGAGAGAATTTTTATAGTAGTTCAATTTCTCAACCTATGTCCACTCTTATCAGATGGAATCTGCTCACACTGAGGTATCACTATTATTTTGATTTCAACTGGATCAAGAGAAACCCAGTATATCTCTTTTTTCATGGCAAAGGACAGCCAATATACTTATCTTCATACGAGGGATAAGAAATTAAAAAATAATATTCCTTCCTGTTTGGGTGAAGCGTAACCCAAGATAAATGATATACAAAAATTGATACAAAAATCTCTCAATAGATTAGTTAGTCGATATGTTCTCTGTGTTTACTTTTTCTCTCTAGAAAAATATAAAAGGAATATTTTTCAGAGAGAGATGAACAAATTTTTTTTACAAGATTTCAATTAACCAGGTTTTGTTCTTGTATTTGCTTCTTGATGATCACTTGTTCTCACCTATTCTTCTTCAAAACTAATTGATTTTATACTCTGATTTATTGTGAGTAACGACTCTTTGAATGTGTCATTAATATCTATATTTAATACTGCAAACTAATGGTTAAGTCTTGAAAATCATAGTGTATCGATACTTATTGAGAGGGTATCGATACTTTGATGATCTTCACATAACATTATTGACATTTTCATTGCATGTATTGATACTTGTTTAAAGGGTATCAATACTTTGCTTGGCCTCTCTATGCATATATTCCATCTGCATTGTATGTATCGATACTTTCTTGAAGGAGTATGAATACTTTTCTACATGCTGGATCTCATATATGCCCTTCGTGAGATTATATCGATACTTTTCGCATTGTATCGATACTTTCAATGTCTGTGAATAATAGATATTGATACGCTTGTTTCATTTTAAAAGATTGTATCAATACTTTCTTAAGAGTATCGATACTTTCAACGTCTGTGACACATTGTATCAATGCACCTACTTGACTAGACTTGACCATATTGATATGTTAAAGATGTTGTCCTGTTCATGTTCTTCGACACATTGTATCGATACTTTCAACGCCTTTCCTTCGTTGTATCGATACTTTCACACATTGTATCGATACTTTTGCATAATGTATCGATATTTAAATCTTTCCATATCTGATGTATCGATACTTTGGTCTTCTTATACATATAAATATGCACTTAAACAACTTTCTCGACAAATCAACTTAGAAGTGTAGTATTGTTCATTATGAATAATTAAATTGCCTCAAAATTAAATCATTTGAGGTGCTTTAATTAACTTATCATGTATTTATGTACTTTTTGCTCATCATCAAAAACACATTATCATATCAATCTTCTCCTTTTTTGATGATAACAACACACTCAACATATAAACTAATAAACTCTCCCTTAAGCCAAGCATGGGTTATGATACAGATCATGTCTCCCTCTTTTTGACATCAATCAAAGAAGGAAAATGTAGAGCACAGATCATGATTATCAAAAACATATACAATAAGCAAATTATAAATAAAGGCATCTATTTAAATAAAAGCAAGGGAGGTAACAATATAAATGGTTCCAGTCAACAAATCCAAGGCCATAAATCTGTAAGAAATCCAAAAAATAACAAAAAGGAATTAAAATATCCAACAATACAATAAGCAAAGCAAAGTTCAGAAAATCAGTTATCAATTTCAAAATAAGTGAATCATGATGTAGAAAAACTGAAGTTATCATCAGGAACATGAACGGAAAGAGGAGGCTGCCCAAAAGAAGGCCCAATGAAGGGAGAAGGAGGAGAACGCAGATGATAGTGAGGTAGAGGACCGCACTGATGATATGATGATGAAATTGTTAACGGAGGAGTGAGACAGAAGATGAAAACAAATTGCTCAAGCCTGTGAAGAGACTCTTGAGTTACGAATTATGCAATGACTTTTTGGTAATCACTAAAATTTTTAGTGAGAACATATTTCACTTTTGACGACTATTATCATTATTAATGAAAGTCAAATTTCTTATAATGTTACTAGGTGAAGGAGCTCAACTTCTTATATTATATATTTAGCCTAACTCCTTAGAATGAAAAATTGGCTTACCAGGTAAGGAAGCCCAAGTCCTTATATTGTATACTTAGCTAGAATAAAAAATCGACTTATCAAGTGAGGGAGTCCAACTTCTTAGATTGTATAATTAGCCCAAGAACTAAGATAAGCCCCAGACATACATACGTAGGAGCGTCTACGCTCTAATACCAATTGATGTATTTTAGGGACAAATAGAACTTAATGTAACACCCTGTTTTACCAATTAAGGGTAATTTAATTATTTTACATCCTAAGGGTATTTTTGTTATTTTTATAATATATATTTCTAGTTATAAATAACAAATAGTTAGCACAGTATTGAGGTTTATTATATGATTAGGGAAAGATTTAATTGCTAAAGGTTAAATATGAAAGTAATTTCATATTATATTTTACCAAACACCTAAGTTTCAAACGGATTTTTATGCAAATTAAAGCTAATAATTAATCAACAAATTTTTGAAACTTAAAGAGAAAAAAGAGATGGTCAAATAAAAAGAAATCAAAGTGAAAATAGATGTCGGATAAAACTAAAAATAAGGCCAAAAGTAGAGGAACACATGTGCTAAAAGAAGAAGAAATTAAGGCCAGAACTTAAAGAAGGACCTAGTGGTATTGTATATCCTAGAAACCATTTATATTGTTGGTTTCAGAGTATTTTGTATTGTATCACTATATATATAGATAGATAGATAGATAGATAGATAGAATAGATAGATAGATTAATAATGAAATTATTTTTTATTCATATTTATAACCAACTTCCTCTTTCTTATCATACTAATGGATTGACTATATATATGAATCGCCTATATAATTTGATTATCTAAATTATTTTCTATAGACGTAGTATCGATTAGGTATCGATATCGTATAATAGATACATTAAATGTCTTTGATAAATATCATAAGATGATATTAGTACGACTGACATAAAAGTTATATCGTTAAGACATTAGTATGGATTGATAGTTAGAAAACTATTTTTTGAACGTGATCAAAGAAATGATGAATCACATAGAATATATGTAATTAATGATTCATTATTTGATTATACTAATATGCGATATACTTTTTCGATCTAAGATGTCATAATCATTATCTGATATAGATGCATATGGTTTATATGGTATATAAGTGTAAGACTAATCACGTTTTACATAAGAAACAGGTTTGATCATAGGTTATTTAAGACTAATCACGCCTTACACAAGAAACAGGTTTGATTATGGGTTATTTATATCAAAATACAAATGATTGTCAAGATGGGATCCATTAACTCAATATATAAGATTTTAAGTTTCTATTGACTCGATCTAGATTTAAGTTCCCAATTAAACAATGATAAATGACTGAAACTAAATTTTCTAAGCAGAGCATAATACAAGTCACATGAAAGAGTTTCATGGTGATGAGTTCAGTACATAATGACCAATTATCTAAAACAAAAACGCTGAGTTTAGAGTTTTGACTTTATGTAAGCCCTGACTTAGTTGAAATTAAACGACAAGAAGATATTATCCACATGATATGTACAATTGAAATAAAAAGGTTTGATGAAGACTTTCTTTATTATAGTCTAAGGATTATGACATATTATTATATGTTAATCATAGTTATTGGGCATTCAAAAGTTCGGAGCAAGATCAATGAGATTGATTTTGGCTCATAGCTAACACTCCAGTGAACTCGAGAAGCCATAACCAAAAATCTTATCCTATTCTTGCTAATTGAGAGAGAATAAATATTATTTATAAGAGAGCTAACATTCTCAGAGATAATATTCGACTGAAAGGTGTAAACCATTCATACGTTAAACAGTTTAACGGACCTGAGAGCTTATTAAATTATCCCAAATATAACTTAATGTAAGTTATATTATCCCATTAATATTAGATAATATAAATAAAATTAAATAAAGTTGATTTGACTAGTTTTAAGACAAAGTTGACATTAAAGAATTTAATATAGTCAAACTTGTTATTTTGTACTTTACTATTACAAAATTTGTTAGACAGTTTTGAGACATGTTTGTTATTGACTAAAATGATAAGGATATTTAAGTATATGTGGTATTAATATATAAAGGGGTCAAATTCCAAAATTATTAAGAAATTGTCAATTTTCAAATATTTTGAAAAATAAAAATTAAGCTCTTTCTCCCTCAAAACCATTCAGCCAAGCAAGCTTATGAGATTTGGGTTTTATTTCTTAAAGATTCCATACTTTTAGAATTATTCTTCATTAATCCTAAGCTAAAAGTTAGCTTAATTGCAGTTTAATTTGATTAATTTGTGATTATTGAACCTTAATACATATTTAAGCTAATAAAACCCTAATTTGCATTATTAATGTTGTCACGCCCCAACCTCAGTTGGCCACATGGCAATCGTCGCGAATCCCAGAAATACATCCTATCACTTAGAATGCACTCCTAGAACCGCAAGACATTAGTACCTATTTTCAAACTCATTTTCAAATAAAATAATACAAAATAAAAGATTTTCAATCAAACATATATCAACATCTGTATTTTCTCAAAATACATTACAAAATATTCTTGGCCAAACCAAATACATAAAATCACATCCTTTACAAATGTTTTTCAGTTCAGTGGACCATAAAGTAAAAATCTGAGTCGAGTACTTGAAAACTGTGCTGAATTGCATTTCAACTATACAATACCATGCCCGACTACACTAGTCTAAAATACAAAAGTGAGGGGTGAGTATTTGAGAAAATACTCAGTGAGTAGACAAATATACAAAAACAGAAATTAGAGGCTCATATATTGATTACAAAAAATCCTTGTAATCATAAAATCAAACATAGTGAAATATGGCATCATATACATGTCTAGAAAGCCAATATAACATCAAATGTGTATATCCTCTTGGTTTATAGGATCTCATCTACTCCCTCAGAGCTGTATGGTCAATCCGCAATCCTGGTTGGGATACTATCATATCAGTATAAGACTAGCATGCTTTAGTCTGGATATGTGGATTCCACCCATTCCACCTTGAATTGTATGACCAATCCATAATCTGGGGTCTACTGGATTTCACTCACTCCACATGAGCTGTATGGATAATCCTCACCCATATAATCAATAATATGGCACACAAATTCATAAATGAATATCAATGGCCCATCAGGACAAATTTAATGTCTGTTGGCTAACAAGGCCCAAAAGCATCACATGTGGCTCACAAAGCCAAAAATAATAAAATAAGACATGTTGGCTCACAAGGCCAAATCAACAAGTATAGCACCCCGTCCATTATATTCAACTATGCCACATTCACAAACATATATAAAAGTGGCCTCTGACCTCATAATCATAATATCATAAAATCAACAACTATAAGCATAATAGACCTTCGGCCTCACATCCATGGCAATCAAGGATTCATAATAATCCTATGCTATCACAAGTAAGGGGCCAACTAGGCCACCATATAACCACATACATCCATCGCCTCCTCATTTCAGTTACACATATACATATTCATATGCTATCATCTCTAGCATTATAGTTATTCAAAAATAACATAAAACAAGACGAAGGAAAAGGAATGAGTCTACTCACCGTTCTAGAGTGGGGAATTACCCTCTCGGTATCCTCTTTACGATGGAGATCCTATTGTCTCGACTATCGCACCTAGATACACATACAAACACAGATTCAATAATCTGTTATAATGTACGTTCATGATGCAATGCATACTCATGCTACTCTAGCACTCTTCTATCTCTCTCTACCCTCTCTCTCTCTCTAACATACTGTCGTACACTGTCCACACACGTCCTCACTTCTCTTTTTTACCATTCATAGTAATTTTAACACTAATAGAAGTTAAAGTCCTCTAATTTATCGATACAAATGATAAATTAGAAAATCTCCCATTTTTAGGATTTTGTGAACAGTACTCGAGCTATCTATTCCTAGATTTATATGAAATTACAGCTCAAATGAGAGAGAGAAGCTAAAGAACAGTTTTACCCAAACTGGTAGGTGAGCTTGGAGCCTTCTTTTAGCTTGAATCTCTTTTTAACTACTATTCATCATACCTCCTCTCCTCATGAATCCTCACGATCCGATGGGTAGAACCCCAATCAAAGGAGATTTCTAGATTCTGGTGTTGGTTCTGAGTTCATAGGAACCAAAATAGTAGAGTTTGGTAGAGAAATAGAAGAGATCAGTTTTCATAGTTGAGAGAAATGGTTCTATCAAAAATAAAGAGAGAGAGAGTAAAAAACTAAAATGAGGAAGACAATCACCTCCTCGATGGAAATAGGCTGTGAAATCACTCAAAGGTGTCGATACCTTTCAAAACGTATCGATACCTTTGGCATCGTGCTTGTAACATATTAATATTTTTTTGCCAACATATCGATACATTTGGCTATTTACTGTTTACTAATCCTGCAAGGTGTCAATACCTTCTTCAACATATCGATACGTTTCATCACAAACAGACTTCATTTTCGTCACAAACGTGTAGATACCTTTGTCAATGTATCGATACATTTAGCACTATTACTGATCATAATGCTTGCAACGTATTGATACGTTTGGCCCTCAAATCTGAAAGGTGTTGATACCCTTCTTCAAAGGTATCAATACCTTTGAATTCACCCCCCAACGTATTGATACCTTTATGCAAAGGTATCGATACCTTTGCCTCTTCTCCTTCTTCTGAGGATTGTTACTTCAAATGGCCATAACTATTGGCTCAGATATTTTCATGGAACCCATAATATATCAATGGAAAGCTCTCTCTGAGCTCTATAAAAATGATATAGAACTATTTCTTAATTAGGGATGATTTTAGGGTTAAAAATCTAGTTCTTTCTCATAGACTCATATTTTGTACCACACATCTTCTTCCAAAATGATTCAAGTTATCACACCCTCTCGCACATGATCTAAACACTACTACATACATGAAGCTCATGAGGGGTTTATAATGATGCCCATAACCCTAAGAGACAGGTTTCATAATTCTCCCCCCTATATGAATTTTGTCCTCAAAATTCTACATGATGCATGTGATAAGCAGTAACCAAAGAGTATACTAAGATATACAGCTTTTCTTTTCCCCTAGTAATCAAATAAAGGTATTTTAGAATACCTCACTTATTATTCATTACTAGGAGAAGAAACTACAGCCTTTACATAATAAACAATAATGAAAACAAAACATACATCGTATAGAAAATACAAGGATCTTTCTTTTGGGTTAAATATATACCTTGTCACTAAAAAAGGTATAGGTACTGCTGTCTTATCAGACTCTCCAACTCCCAAGTCATCTCCTCAACTGTGGCACTTTGCTATAAGACTTTCACCATTAGAATAGTCTTATTTCTCAAGACCCGCTCTTATCAATTAAGTAACCTCACCGATTATACCACATAATTAAGATCATCTTTCAAATCCACCGGTGGTGTTTCAAGTATGTGGGAAGGGTCCAACATATAATTTTTGAGCATAGATATATGAAAGACATCATGTATCCTACTCAGCTGTGATGGCAAATCTAATCTATAGGCTACTAAACCTATCCTTTCCACAATGCCAAAGGGTCTAATATATCGAGGATGTAACTTTCCTCTATTTCTAAATCTGATTATCCCTTTCCAACGCGATACTTCAAGAAAACCTGATTGCCTGCTTCAAATTCCAATACTCTCCTCCTATTATTAGCATAAGATTTCTGTCTAAAATGATCTGTTTTCAATTTCTCTCTGATAATCTTTATTTTTTCAGTGGTGATCTCAATCAACTCTATATCATCGAGTTTTCTTTCACCAACTTCATCCCAACACACTGGGGTTCTGCATTTTCTACCATACAAAGCCTCATAAGGTGCCATCCCAATGCTAGATTGATAACTATTATTATACGCAAACTCTATCAATGATAGGTGCGCGCCCCAACTGTCTGAGAACTCAATAACATATGTCCGAAGCATGTCTTTTAGTTTGGATGGTTCTTTTTGACTATCCATCAGTCTGAGGATGAAATACAAAACTAAAAGTCAATTGAGTGCCTATAGCTTTCTGAAGTCTATGCCAAAATTGAGATGTAAAACGGGGATCCTTATCTCACACGATGGTAATTGGCATTCCATACAGTCTGATAATCTCAACTATATACAACTTAGCCAATTTTTCCAAGGAGAAATTCATTCAAATTGACAGAAAATAAACTAATTTAATGAGTCGATCTACAATCACCCAAATAACATCGTGGAGATCACCCAAATAACATCGTGGCCTGCCTGAGTTCGAGGTAACCCGACCACAAAGTCTATGATAATGTGCTCCCACTTTCACCACCCAAGTATAGGTAAAGGCTGTAAAGTTCCTGCAGGTTTCTACTGCTCGATCTTTACCTACTGACATATCAAATATCTAGCTATAAACTGGTCTATATCCTGTTCCATTCCTGACCACCAGTAACTCTCTCTGATGGTACGATACATCTTGGTATTGCTTGAATGCATAGTAAATATAGAACTGTGGGCCTCTTCTAAGATAACCTCTTTTAACCCTCTGCCATTGGGTATATATACCTGACCTCTGAAAGTTAAGGTCCCATCCTGAGTGAAATAAAAGTCACTCTCCTTGCCATCTCTAATCTCCTGTCAAGCTCTGACCAACTCACTATCTGACATCTGTCTCTGTCTGATCTAATCAATTCGATCTAACCACAAAGTTAGCCATCAAGGCTCCAACCTCATCATACCCTAGTGATACTCTCATCACTCTCAGATCTATCAATAAAGGCATGTAAGTGGTGTAAACATGAGCTAAACTGGCTGAAGTCTTTCTGCTCAAAGCATCAACAACCATATTAGCCTTTCTTGAGTGGTAGTCAATGATCAGGTCATAATCCTTAATCAACTCTAACCACCTTCTCTATCTCAAATTTAGCTCTTTTTGCGTAAGCAGATACTTGAGGCTTTTATGATTAGTGAATATCTAGCACTGCTCTCCATATAAGTAATGCCTCCATATCTTTAATGGAAAAACCACTACAGCCAATTCTAAATCATGGGTAGGGTAATTCTCTTCATACTTCTTCAGCTATCGAGAAGCACAAGCTATAACCCTCCCATTCTGCATTAATACACAACCGAGACACCGTCTCGAGGCATCACTATAGATAACGTATCCATATCCTGACGTAGGGAGTGTCAAAATCGGTACCAATATAAGATAATTCTTTAGAGTCTGAAAGCTATGTTCACATTGATCATCCCACTCAAACTTAGCCTCCTTTCTTGTAAGTCTCGTCAATGGTGTAGCCAACAAGGAGAAGTCTTCAGTGAAACTCCTATAATAAATTAGAAAACCCCTAATTTTTAGGGTTTTGTGAACAGTATCCAAGCTATATATTTTTAGATTTATATAAAATGATAGCTCAAACGAGAGAGAGAAACTGAAGAATAGGCTTACCCGAACTGGTAGGTGAGCTTGGAGCCTCTTTTTGGCTTGAATCTCTCTTCGACTATTGTTTATCATACCTCCTCTCCTCATAATTCAACAAGTAAAACCCCGATCAAAGGAGATTTCTAGGTTATGGTGTTGATTCTGAGTTTATAGGAATCAAAATAGTGGATTTTGATAGAGAAATGAGAGAGATCAGTTTTCACAGTTGAGAAAAATGGTTCTATAAAAATGAAGAGAGAGAGAGAGTGAAAAACTAAAATGGGGAAGACGATCCTCTCCTCGACAAAAATAGGCTATAAAATCGCTCAAAAGTGTTGATACCTTTCAAAACGTATCGATACCTTTGCATTATGCCTGTAACGTATCAATACCTTTCCCCCAATGTATCGATACTTTTGGCTATTTACTATTTACTAAGCCTGCAAGGTATCGATACCTTCTTCAACGTATCAATATATTTTACGTAAACAGACTTCATCTCCATCACAAACGTGTCGATACCTTTCGATACGTTTGACACTATTACTAATCATAATGCTTGCAACGTATTGATACGTTTGGCCCTCAACTTTGGAAGGTGTCGATACTCTTCTCCAAAGGTATCAATACCTTTGGCTTCACGCCCCAACATATCGATACCTTTATGTAAAGGTATCGATACCTTTGCCTCTTCTCTTTTTTCTGAGGACTGTTACTTCAAATGGCTATAACTATTGGCTCGAATATTATCATAAAACCTATAATATATTAATAGAAAGCTCTCTCTGAGCTCTACAAAAAAAAATGGAACTTTTTTTCAATTAGAGATTATTTTAGATCAAAAATCTAGTTCTTTCTTATAGAATCATATTCTATACGACATATCTTCTTCCAAAATGAATTTAAGTTATTACACCCTCTCACGTATGATCTAAACATTACTATATGCATGGAACTCATGAGGGTTTTATAATGATGTCTATAACCCTAAGGAATGAGTTTTACATCAGCGATCCAAACATGTACTTGGCATTTTCATCTCATTCGAGAGATAATTAAGAGAGGAGATGTGAAAATATACAGAATACCAATGGATGATAATGTTGCTAACCCATTGTCGAAGACTCTGACACAGTAGAGATATGATCATCACACTAGATTGATAGGTATTAGATACATGAGAGATTATATTTGGTGTAAGTGGGAGATTGTTGATGTATGCCCTGAGATCCAATAATGATTTTGGATATTTATTTATTATGTATCATGATATTTTTATATTAATATATTTTATTCTATTATTATATATTTGTGTATCTAAATAAACGTAATAATATTTTTAGAATAGTTGTCTTAATTAGTTAAGTAATATTCTTAAATGTCCATAAGTATTATTGTGAAAGGGTAACAATAATAAATTGAGACTAATATATGCAGTGATTGATGACAACATGAGATGTATCATGATATGAGATATAAAGTCAACACATAAGTAATAATTGGTGAACTATTATACTGGACCGACCTGATATGAGAAAACTACATGGATTGTTATATGAGTGTTATAAGTAATTCTCATAAGTGATAATGATGTATATGATCATTCGACTTGAGATCATCATGGTTCTCAATATTATGAATGGTATATTTTAATATTTTCAAACGTTATTTGCAATAAGATTGACTGTAAAGAAAATACTTGGCTATGTTATGAATAATATAATGGGATATGCTTGATTAAGATAGGATTTGTCCCTCCTATATAATAGGAGTGATACCTTTAGATTCTTTTAATTGAGTATGATTATAAAATGCATGACCGTACAAAAATGAATCGATAAGTGATATTGATATGATTTAGTAAGATAATTATACTCAGGATATCAAAAAAATAAAGAATTGAATATTACGGGATGACACATTTCATGTCTCGTGTTCAATTAAGATATCTAGGATAAAGGGATTAAAATATATGGTTACATTCATAATAAATATAAGTGATGTTGAGTCATCTACATTCTCGTGACTTGGGTATAAATTCAATCTATTGACCATTATCTGATCAATAAAGTTACGTGTGCTTCCTCCATCAAGAAGTACTGTTACATCTTAATTCTTAATCTTTCCTACTATGCGTAAGGTTTGGGGATGGTTGGTACTTGCCATGGCATAGAAAGAAATTTTGGGTAACTGTTCTTGAGGAATTGCTTCTTCTTGGCAAGCTTCGTCATTCTCTACGGGCGAAAAACAGTCCTCAATAACAAAGAATTGTGGTCTTTGACATTTGTAGCCTGGTATATATTTTTCATCACAGTAAAATCATAACCCCTTCTCACGTCTCTCTCTTGCTTCTTGACCTGTCAGACGTCGAAGTGGAGGTACCTTGTTGGTGACATTTTTCTAGTTTGGTGCTGGTCCAAGAAGGCCTACACTTGTATTTCCTTGAACACATTGAGATGTGGGGATGGTTGTAGCTTGATATGGGAGGCTATTGTGGGTTTTTTGGGAGATTATTTCGCTCTTCGATGAGACGAGCCACTCCTATATATAGCGTCGGCCAAGGTCTTGGGTTGCTTTACTTTAACATCCAGCCGAACTTCATCTTTGAGTCTTGCAATAAAACAACCAACTAAAAATATTTCGGGTAAATCATCCACCCTGTTAGACAATCTTTTGAACTCTTGCTGATAGGTGATAACTGTGCCCGTTTGTTTGAGCCTTGTGAGGGCCTTTAAAGGGTCTTCATAGTCCGTTGGCTCGAATCGAATTAATAATGTCTTAGTGAATTCCGCCCATGTCATAGGCCCTTTGTACCTGGTGAGCCAACGGTGCCATTGTAGGGCGATTCCTTCGAGATGGAAGAAAGCTAGCTTAACTTAATGTGCGGCTGCCACTCCCTTAAATTCAAAGTATTCCTCCGCCTTGTAAACCCATCCTTGTGGTTCTTCTCCGTCAAACTTTGGAAAATTTAGTTTGAGGTGTTGTTTTTGGTCCGAGTGATTCGATGCAAAGTTAGAAGTTGGATGGATATGTGTCGAGGAGGTGGCTGTAGGAGCAACTGGGTTGAATTCAGTTGGTGGAAATGGGGTCTATTGGTTTGTTTCGGTGGTTTGTAACTTGGTTAATATGGTTTGTAAGATGGCATTGAGTTGGTCGAAATTGGATTCATCACAGGATTTTGTTAACATCGTTGCGAAATTCTGCGTTGGATTTGCCCCGTGTTTCCATCTTGGAAACCTGACTCTGATAAGAAAGCAGAAAAGTAAGAATCATAAAGAGAATGAAGGTTGAGAAGGACAATAATTGTTTCCCGCCTTTGGCGGGGGGGGGGGGGGGGGGGGGGGGGG
>JAVXUL010131439.1:0-15736 GCA_035590515.1 Trichilia minutiflora
TATTTGTTTGATTGTTTGAAATTGAAAAGTATATTAATTGTTTAATTTTGAATTTGTTTATAGTTATGAGGATAATTTTATTGTTTAATTGATAGAAATTTAATTTGTTATTATTTGAATTTAAATATTTATTTATTTTGTATAGTTATTCGTATTTTTAAGTTATTTTGGTTGTTTTAAATTTTTTTAATTAAAATATTAAAATATTAAATTTTATTTAGTTATTCGTATTTTTTTTAATTAAAATTTTTTTTGTAAGAATTATTAAAATTTTATTTTTATTCTAAAATTTTAATTATAAAATCAATATCTTATTTATATTGTGTACCGGTTTAGTTTGAATAAAAGACCGATTTTTGAGTTCTTTATTTAAATCGGACCGAATCTAAATTAAAAAATTCAAATCCAATTTTAATCGAATCGAATATCAATTCGGTTAAAAAAGAAATCAGGATTCAGCCAGGTTTCACCCGTAATTCTCTTTCCATTTCAAGCATTTAAATTATTTAATATAAAAAAAAAAAAAGAAAGTAAAATTATGAATATGGTACAACTTGTATAAAAGCATCTTATAAACTATTAAGTTTTAACAAATATTCGAGAGGTAGAGCTATCATAATACATTTCATTCACTTTTCAAGGACCATATATAAGGTCAAATTCAAATCTAACATGATTAATTAATTAATTAATATAAAATTTAATCTATCTAACTAACTATTTATTTAAATATAAATTAAATATCAAATATAAATAAATAAAATTACTATATTAAATTATTATTTATTTATATATAATTATTTATTTAAACACGATTATTCATTTAATTAATTATGTTTTAAATGAATAAACAAATTCAAAAGGTCAAATTCAAATCCAATATGACTATTAATTGTGTGACAGAAATACGATCCGATTATTATTCGTATCAAAATTTTTAAATTCGAATCTATTTAATTATATCAAATTTATATTGAATAATCATATCGTGACCCAAATTATCATCCTATATTTAGTAGAATAACAAATAATATTATAATTAATTAATTACAACAAATAACAAATAGGTCTCTAATATTAAATACTATTTTTATTAAATATAGAAATTAATTTAAAAGAATAACTAAAATATATTCTTATTTATTATTTTATTAAATGTTAAAAATCAAACTGTTAATCGCCAAAAACAAACAAACCTGTTAACCCTTTTGTTTTTCTAAACTTCATCAATAATTTCATTATTCTTTCTTAAAACAATATCTTATAATTTTATAGTAAGCCAAGCTAAAAAATAAATATCTATTACATATATATTATAAATTGTTTATTAACTAATCTTTAAAAACTCAATTTCGATAATAATTACAAAATGCATTTTTTAAGTAATATATATTGTACAAATGTGTTTATAGAATATAGAAAAATATAAGGGTTTGATATTCTATCAAGCCCTTTGAGACCATCAAAAATAGGAATGATTAATTATCAAGGACCTTACATTAAGAAACGCTGTCTTGATGAACCCCTATAATATGTCTCATCTCCCGTCGAACTTCAAAAAAATCTGACAACAGCAGACTTGATGGACATCACATCCCTTAAATAGAAAGTGACTGGCACACTACCCTAATACAAAACGTCCAATCATTCCCATTCTCTGATGCAAGTCATTTCACTCACTTTCTAAGGGCTCTACATAAATAGACAAAATCATCAGCAAGGGGCTTCTTCTGTTCTTCTTCTTCCTTCGATCTTGGGGATTTGGGGGTTTTAGGATCTAATCTACGCTTACAGAAGACATAAAATTCTCACAAAGGAGAAAGGCTAGGTTTCATCTGCAACTTTTTTTCTTTTCTCCTTTCCTCCATCGGAGTTACTTGCTTTCTCTCCTATATTTTCGTTGACTTAGACATCGAAATTTTTCCTCCAAAAAACATACCCGACGTTACTGTAAGTGTGTTATTGTCTTGCAAAGGCTTATAGGTGAGACTCTGCATTTGAGAATTCGTTTATCAACTCTTTCCGACGTGGATTCGGTGACATCACAGCCGCATTCATTTTCACACCCCAATAAAAATTATTTATAAATTATAAAAATTTTATAATTATAAAACATTAAAGATAGTATTGTAATTAGCTCAAATGAGAGTTTTGTAATTTTTAAATCTTAACATTATGAAGCGATAATAATTATAAAGTAACAATAGTTGTATGGTTACAACATATTTTAAAAGTATGATGAATGTTTTTGTATAAAACCTCCATTCTTGTTGCTAATGTTCTTGAGTTTGAGACAATGCTTTTAGAGTTAATTTGGATATTAGGGTTTCAATCTATATTGTGACTAATAACATTTTGTGAGATAAAAGTTTTAGAGAATATTTAATAATTTAAGTTTTTTTTTTTAAATTTTTTTATGTATTTATTTTCAAGTAATAATTAATATAATAAAAGTAATCCTTGGGGTGGTATGATGATTAGGGATAACTTATACGAGTCTGTCCCAAGTTTAATTCTTACCATCAGTATTCTTCTTGTTGAAGCGTTCAGGGGGATGAACCGTAGATTTTATCTAAATTGTCCCTCTGATGATTTACTACAGACCAATTCAACTGGTGTCTGTTATCGATTTAATAAATTAAGATTTTTTACATATATATATATATTAGACAATGTATGTTCGCACACAAATATACATAGTTTTATGATACAGAAATAGCATAATTTCGACAAAATCATAATATTATCTAAAGGTTCCCCCTAAATTTTATTAACTTTATTATTGAATATATAAAATAATTATATTATTAATTCTGTTTAATTAAAAATAATATAATTATTTTAAGGTGACATTTGTTTTTAATTTAAAATCTAAATTATATGATTAATTTGTATTGCCACTAGTTAAAAATATCAAAATTAATCGATCAATAAATAAACCTTTTGACACATAACATTAGAATAAAATTGGCTGTTATTTGTTATTGATGGCTGTAAATTTATTTTATGTTTATCTTCTTTTTTTTTTTTTTTAAATTATATGTAGAAAAATATAAATAGATTTTTTGTTCTATGGTAGTATTGGTGGAGTTTACTTTATGTTTATCAGTTTTATAGGGTCGGACTTGCCACTCTTGGTGTTATCTCCTCATTTCAAACATTTAAATTATTGAATAGAAATGCAGACGAGTAGTTCCTCAATTTTACAAGTTAACCCCAAAATTAAGAGCTTTCTTTGATTGCAAATTAAGAGCATTATTTTTGCTTGAGGTTCGTTTAATATTATAGTGTCATACCTTAAAAATTATAGCTATATAAAAAAGAAATATAAATATCAAATATTGATATTAAGAAAAACCTTGGATCTTTTCAGTCCAAAAGCCCAATAAAAAGATCTAATTTTTTAATGACATTCCGAAGTTTAATTTTTTATAATTTAAGATAATTTTGAAGATGGGCATCTAAGAATTAAACTTTGTCTCCTTAAATAGAATAAGTGAAGGAGATCTTGAAATCTCAAGAGAACTATAATAACATAAAGTTTGTAAAAAAGAGATAAGGTTTCAAAAGGGTTTCAAAAGGTTGGGTTGACACGTTATAATTGAAAATACTAGATAAAAATTACAATGTTAATTATCGACAGATGAACTCCTAGATTATCCATAACAATTGTGTTAATCTCTAAGTTAAATAAATAAGAATAATTATTATTGAATAAATATAAATAATGATTGTTATTGTTATACACACGATTTTAGTAACAAATCCCATGACATACTAAGAAAAATAATAATTATAAGATATGTGTCTTGTAATTATAAAGTTTAACTATATAAAATATAAGAATCGAGTAAATAAATAACTTCATTCGATAATATTAAATTACTGTTAAAATTTATTTTAAACTTTTTTTTTAATTCAAACAAAAACTCTAATTTAAATATTAAAAGATTTTTATTAAAAGAAGGGCTTTCCTCTTTATCATTATTTTATTTTTATGTCAAATTTATATCTACTCGTATTGAAGATCACAGTAATGTATAAAATTCAAGAACTATAATTTCCTGTATCAACAATTAATATAAAATAATATGAATTCTATCAAAAATTTTAATACCAAATATCTTTTAATTTTACTTTTAAAGTCAAATATAACAACTATAATAACAAACTTACTCTTAATTTTAAATAAAATTATAGTTTATTTACTAATTATAGTTTATGTTTGTTATTTTTATAATATAAATATTAAATATTTAATTAACTTAAATAAAAATTATTAAAATAGGATTAATAAAATATAATTAAAATATCCTTAAATAATATTAAAAAAATAATAAAAATATCATTGACATTAAATAATTAATATAAAATAAAATAATAAAATAATTAATATTCTAATATTATGTAGTAATCCTTCATTCTTATACTGTTAAATAAAAATATTTATGATAAAAAATTACTTATAATAATAATAAATATTTTATCTTATATTAAATTATTACAAGATATTAAAAATATCATAAAAAATTATACTAGTATATATTATAAATAATATTAATATATAATAAATAAAATAGCGAATGGGATGAGAAGAGGATGCAGAGTTATTATACCACTCCTTATCTATTAAAAAATTGGAAATAAATTCTTATTTTTCATTCCATTTTTTATAAATTAGTTTTGTTATTTTTATTGAGGATAGATGGCATTGGGAGATTTCGCCATTCACAATCCTAAATCTTATTAAAATGGGATTTATGATCAACCGTCAACATGGATGGCTATCATTATAAAACAGTCTTTTGTTCACCAGTCAATGGATGTTGTCAATTGCCTTCACTGCTAAGCATAAGCCAGGATCCCCTGCACCACAAACCATCAAATCATATTATATAATGCTGAGGGGGGAATTCCAAATTCCCCGCTCTAAAGCAGAATAAAGCCACAATCCTCTCTATAGGATATGGATATGTGATTTAATCTAAGCCATCCATTACATAAAATAGATGATATAAATTAAATCACACCCCTCATAAAAAGGTATATTATATTATTTTACTTTAAAGGGGTATTTATCTTTTTCCCTAATGCTGAAGTTAACATCATAAAAATACAAGTAAATTAAAATTTATGTAATTAATTTTTAAAAATTTCAAATATTTATTAGATGAGATTAAATATTAAATTCAAATAAAATTTTTGTATAAGAATAAATTAAATAAAAACATAAAAAATGATACTATTTCCCTTCAATTTTGAATTTTTGTCTATAGATAAGCAGCTTAAAACTTAACGCTAATTTTTATTGTTTCACCAGAACTTAGTAGCTATTTAATATACTTAAATAAGTAAGTTATGTCTTCTGAAAAACGTTAAAATGTAGGGACCTAGATGTTATTATCCCTCATAAAATCGAGTAGAGTTTGTCCGAAACCAAAAGTTCCCTGTGCATTTATACTTAATGATTGAAAAGGGGTGTATCAGACTATCAGTGGAAATACTTACCAATAAAAGCATAATTTTTCTACGATTAAATTCATTTTTGTTGGCATCAATTATACTTTTTGAGAATTTTTCTTAAAAATGCTGAGGTCGCATAATTTAATCGGGGTCTGGAGTGAACCGGAACTGGAATGAACCGGAAAGTCAAGTCAACGGTGATGAGTTGGAACTACGACGTAAACGGCTCATAAACTTCAGTGGTAGAATGGTAATTAACTAAGAATATGCTCCGGCCTGGTAGCAAACGATGTTGATATCCTAAAGTAGGCGAGAAGCCGTAAACTCTTAGAAGGAACAAAAAAAGTATTTATCAACACTGAAGATCAATTTCCTTTTTCTTTATTATTATTATTTTTATTTTCTCTCAATATTGAGCCGCTAAGCCGCCGGCGTAACGCGTCGGAGTCGATCAACGTTAAACATTGATTCGATTCAACTAAGAGCCCGATCGTCAACTGATCAATGGAGCCGTCGCCCTTGGCACAAGCCCAATTCATTTCGCCGAATTCCAGGTTTTTTGTTTTAAATTTTTTTTCCTTCGTTAAGTAAAGACGTTGTTGAATTTTCTAGTGTCTTTTTCTTCAATCTTTCACTTTTTTAGTATTTAAGCAAACAGGAAGCGCGTTTTATCCGGTAGCAGTTCTGCTTTTATGGACCCTGAAGTCACCGAAATTCAGCCCCAGGTTTTTGGGACTTCGAGGAGGAGGCGTACCCAAAAACAGGTTTGCGTTTTGTTGTTTTTTTTAACATAATTTGAAATTTCGGTTCTCTCTTTCATTGTTGTTATTGCTTCGACGTGCTATCTTGATCAATTTGAATATCATTGAAACGCTTTCTCGTTTGTTGCGTTTCTCGTGGACACGTTTAAGTTGTACAATATTAATTATTTTCAATAACAATTTTGATGGGATTACGGTGTCTCTCTCTGTTTTGTTTTCCTTCTGTTCTCTACAAAATTGTCTTGCTATTCCTCCGTCTCTACTGTTAATGCAATGTGTTCATGAAGATTCTGACAACAACGCATGAGAGTAGGGAAGCAAATTAAATGAAATATCTCTTATTAATTGAAATTTTAGACATTCTTTTTTTAATGCAAAAAATTGGCATGTGGTTTAAGCTGACCTTTCAAAGAATTTTGCAATGTGGTTGTCTGCGGCATTGTTTAATGATAACTGCCCTACCACTGTTATCTTATTTTTCACATTTGGTGAAAATTTTATATGAAATGGATTAGAACTTTATTTGCATTGGTCATATTTGCATATTTTTGTATCTCATCACCATGATTAATGATTTTGTCAAGCACTGTATTTTTCCATGCTTGTTGTATGATAACATAAAATTAATGGTATTCACTCTCTTTCAGGTTATTCTTCCTGAAGTAATTGATCTTGACAAAGATGAAGATTCTGCTGAAATCATTATTATCGATGATATAGTAAAGACAAGGGACAAAGGGAAAGCAATAAAACATAGTTCGGATGGTTCTGGTAGTTATCCACCTAAGGTATGGTTTACCATTATTTATAGCTAAAATTAGGTCAATAAGTTTAATGAAATATTTGTTGTGATTGTTTTTCTCTATTACTATTTCTGTTCATCGTATTTAATGCCCAAATAGAACAGGCGCTAAATATGTAATGTTTCTAAATTTTATCTTTATTATCATTAAAATATAATTCTTAAATTTTTCCACCAGGAGTCTCCCAAGAGTTCTGCCCCAGGATCACATAATTTAATCAACCTTGATTCTTATCATGATCAGCATGCTAATTTTCATGATGATTCCATGGATGTTGATGATTATGCACTTTTGCAAGCTTATTTTGAAAGTGCAGACATCCCTGCTGGAGTGGAGGCTCCTGTGCCATGGTTATCAGATCCTTCTTTGAGGAAAAAGAAGATGGTTAATGGAAGTAATTCAGTATATGTAGAGCCAACTGCAGTGAGTAGCTCAAGTTTGAAGAAGGCTGTGGATATTTTGGATCACCCTTCTGAAATGGATCTCTGTTCATCCCTGTTAAATTCAGAGTCCTCCCATGGTAAGAGCTCAGCTGCTTTACAATATGTAGGTGGTAGTGCCCAGAATCTTCCTCTTGATGTAAAATCATCAACTCAGCCATGGCTCGGGGGAAAAAGCAAGAGCAAAAGTAAGCCAATTTCTTCGGGGATTTCAGCTGACTATAACTATGTAAATCCATTTGATCCTACAGTATTCCTTCATGGAGTTAATCCGTCTTCGTGGACACAAGTTCCTCTTGCTCCCGTACAAAATCATGTTGGTACCAGTAATTCATTTTATTCAGGAATGCCTCCTGCATTAGAACCATTTCCACCTTTGTGGCAGGATTCTGTTGCTAACTACACTACTTATCCAAAATTTTATGATCAATTTGATGCTGTGCATATCTGCCCTGGAGAAGTGGCAGATAACACTAATGCTGCAGATTGTGCTCGTAAGAGCATAGATGAAGAAGATATTTTGAGGAAGTTCAAACTTTTTAAACAGTTTGATGCTGTTGAAGATCATTCAGACCATCACTATGCTTCTAAGTCTTATTCGACAAAGCAGGTGACTAATTTTGTCAGTTGCATTTCCCATCTTTACCATAACAATGATATTTATATTATTAATTTTAGAGTTCTTAATGATTGTAGTTTTTTTATTTTCTCATCTTGCTTATAGTCCCCACAAAAATGGTTGAAACGAATTCAGGAAGAGTGGAAAATCCTTGAAAATGATTTGCCTGGTAGGTTTAAAGCTTTATGTTCTTGTCTTTTTTATGGCCCAGTTATGATATCTCAGTGCTCTATTGTGATTAATACCACTAATTACCACATGATAAAACAAATGTGGAATAGTTGTCTTCCCCTCACTCGTCCTCAACTAGAATCTGCTTAAACTTGTGCTAATATTATCACTGACATTTTTTTTTTTCAAATTTTGTGCTTGAACAGATACAATATTTGTGAGAGTTTACGAATCACGAATGGATATTTTGAGGGCTGTAATTGTAGGAGCAGAGGGAACTCCCTATCACAATGGCCTGTTTTTCTTTGACGTTTTCTTCCCTAGTGGCTATCCTAATATACCACCGGTGTGTTACTGAACTTTGTTTGTTAGTGGGATTATTTTTTGCATCTGCGGACATTCCCATCTGCTGACTGGGATTTTACTCTTGTCAGCATGTCCACTACCACTCTGGTGGCCTTCGACTCAATCCAAATCTATACAATTGCGGGAAGGTATGCCTCAGCCTGCTTAACACCTGGGACGGTGATAAGAATGAGAAGTGGATCCCTTCTGTTTCAACCATGCTACAAGTTTTGGTTTCCATACAAGCACTGATCTTGAATGAAAAGCCTTACTTTAATGAGCCTGGTTATGCAAGTTCAATTGGCACACCCCATGGTGAACATCAGTCTCTGATTTACAATGAGAGTACGTATCTTTTATCACTGAAGACCATGCTGTACACATTGAGGAGACCTCCAAAGGTACATTGCAGTGATCATTAAACATTTTCTTTTAGATCTTGGAAGATGTTATCAGTATCGACACTATAAAATATGTTCCAAGTTTATGGTTTATTTTTGTTGTTGCTCAATTCTTGCAAAATACAAATGCTGAGGAGTGTTTAATCATTTGAGTGAACGTGTTATAAATAAGAGATCTAGTAGCAAATCTGTCCAGCCTTATCAAGAAAGTGTAGTATCTGGAGCACCTTTCAATTGATTATCAGTACAACAATGAGAAGTTTAGTAATGGAAAAAAGGTTCTCATGAAATTTTAAAACACTCTTAATTTAAGTTAATGTTAATCAGATTCCAAAATCAAGTTAATTTGAAGCATTTTATAGACATATGAGATAGTAGTGACTACGTATTTTCTTGCATTCGATTGTTGTAACCCATATGTTGCGTCCCAAAGTTTTATGTTCGTAAAGTGGATTTCTTATCCATGGGCTCCAACCTTCCTTTTATTCTGAAACCTTATGAACATCATTTGTAGTTAGTACTTGGAGATGTGTACCGTAATAGATGTGGAGCTTGTTATTGCCCTACTATTGTGAATTAATTTTATATTTATATCTATAATTTGCAATACTAAGGGCATCTAGATGTCTTATGATTGAATCTGAAAAAGAAAACTCGTGCATTCTAGTATTGGGACTCCTAAAATAGAAACTCTATAGAATGATGCCCCCAGTTTGAGCATACAATACAGATGGAATTGGTCATTGTATTAATTAGCAAAACAACTACCCTAAATATTTTATATAGGACCAAAATACATTCCTTCTAGTTGTGGGATCTATGAATTTGACTGCGTTGAAATTGCTGCATTATTGTTCCTAATTGAGTTCTCTTCTTCTTGATTCACTGGTTATTAATGAGCTAACTTGAAATTCATTTATTCTTTATCTTGACGCTGGGTCATCCTTTCTTGGTTTTCTACCTAAACTTGTCCAGTCTTGTTTGGTTGCAGCATTTCAAAGACTTTGTGGTGGGCCACTTTTACAATTGTGCACATGATATTCTCACTGCATGTAAAGCATACATGGATGGTGCTCGAGTGGGGTGTGTGCTGAAAAGTGTTGTGCAAAATGTTCATCAGGGCAACCAGAACCGTTCACAGCAGTTTAAGGACTCCTTAGCTGGGTGCATTGATTTGCTTGTAAAAGAATTTACACAAATTGGTGCCAAGAATTGTGAGAAATATCTTACTCAAGCAAAAGGAGGGGGCCTGTAGTTGGTGATAAACATGACTGTACAATAAATATTTCTTTCTGTAATGCTAATTTTGAGACTTGACATGGTTTTATACAATTAATACATTCACATTAGGTTTCTGACTTAATGATGAATAGTTAGATTTAAGCTGCGAGGAGCATATGCTTATATTCATAAGTTTCTTTCATACAGGTTTAAATGCTGTACATAGACTTATTTCTATTTGGTTATAGAGCTCAAAACTTATTTCTGAGCCCACTGTTATGATAGTACCAGCTGATATATATTGCTTCTTCTTTCTTTGATTTATCGCTGGTGGACTCAGACCATTGAGATAATGAGTACTCTTGGCCTTTTGTCAGTAGTTATAGCTGGTTGAGGTGACTTGTTGCCGTACATATCATATAAGTATTGATTCTGGTGGTGAGATAACTTGTTTGATGTGTAATCTGGTTCGTTGGTTTTATCTACATATTCTATTTTGTCAGCAAACATGAGTATAGGAATATGAAACAACTATCAAAAGAAAGAATATCTTGCAATTTTTGATATACATATATTATAGCAGGATAAATACCGAGATTTAGCCAATCCAAATATCTCTAGGTCAATTTCACACTATAACAGCATGCGATGTTGCCAATACGGCACTTTCATACGATTTATGTTTGACATAATTTATGGACAATGAACAAGGTGAAAACTTTATTTCGTTATCTAATTTAGCTTACTATTTTATATGGAGCTCTCCGAGTGGCTTTTATCGTTACTGATGGAAAGTTTTCCAGGCCGGCAACGAGTGTATATCATGAGTTGGAAAAGATAGAGTTTGCAGGAATATGTTATTGGTGTTTAATTTCTGTTTGCTGCTGCAAATTAATATTAAAAAACTCCAGATTTTATCATGCTTTGTTTGGTCTTATTGAAAATTTTCCATGATCTTATTCATGCTTTTGTTTTTCCCTCCAATTATAATAATAAAAGAAGACTTTGCTATCTATGAGGCTGTATAAACATTACGGAGCTTTTAATTTATGTTTTCTTGGCATATGTAACGAAAGATTGAGTTCTTAAAACTACAAAAATCACAGGTAACAGCACTTGTTTTTCACTAACTGTAATCAGGAATTCTTTGTCAGCTCAATGGTTTTATACTGTGATATTTTCCTTTCTTTTAACTGCTTTCCGCTTGAGCTCTTCCTTATCACCTCCAACTCAAATCTTTTATGCGCATCATTGTAATTCATTCGTCCCTGAATCAACCCTGAAAAAATATGAACCTGCCTTGACCTTGCTTGTCCAACACCACACTGGTTATTACAGTGGCCGCGATGAGATTGTGTCACAAAATCCATCTGAGAACGCACACCCTCTCACGTTTCGAGCCCCAGCTGTGTACAAAACATACAAGGATGGTGTGTTTGCAGTTGAAGGAAGTTTGGTATTAAATAACCAAAACATCTACTACTCTGAGAATGAGAGAGATGTTACACATGTGCGATCATACTATCTAGGGATCATTCCACCAGTAAGTTTCAGCCTACAAGGTTTCTGGTCAGAGATTTCCGGGAAACTTTGTATGGTGGGAAAAGCTTACACTTACGGTAATAAAGGTAAGTATCTCAGCCTTGAAGCAGTCATGAAGCTCAGTAATCTGAAAAATTCGAGCAGTATTACTACTATGGTCAGTGGAAGTTTGGAGAGCTTAAGTAGTACCACTGGTTTTAACTATTTTGAACCAATTTCCATCCTGATTCTTCCAAAAAGGAGTTACGAGTTACTTTGGCTTCAAAAGAATTAAGTGATGAGTTTTCTAGTGGAAACCATCCTGTGAAAGGTTTGCCACTTAGTTCACTGCCCCCCCAAAATTTCTGTTCTGTAGTCTCAAGAGCACTTAATGAATTTAATTTGAAGTCCAACAGTGATTGCAGTTCTACAAAAAGTCGCGATCCTTTTGGTGCGGCTGAAGCTGAATACTTGCCTCGTGTTGTTTCCTTGAAACAAATTGAGTGCTTGGAGAAGGAAAAGAGATTGCGACTTCTCATGGAATTCCATAACAGTAGCTATGTTGGATATTACCTGCCTTTTGATTTCAACAAAACCTTGGTAGCTGAAGGATTGTGGGATGATAAGATGAATCAGCTATGTGTTGCGGCTTGCCGATTCTTGAACACCGCAGAATCTTTGGCTAATGCTTATATTGGAGTGTACTACAAGGTTGAGTTTGAGCTCCCCCGCAATCTGGTCAATAAGAGAGACCAGTGAAATGGTGGGGCAAATTTGGAGCAAGAAATCTGTGAATGATTCAGGTTACTTCGACAAAATCCTGTTTGGAAGGTCTGAGAATTCTTTTGGGACAGTTTCAGGTTTGAAATATGAATACACAAAAATCAACCAAGCAAGAAAATTATGTCGGCTGAAGAGGTAACCAGGAAACAAGGGGAAGAGATATCCAAATGGGTATTCTTATGGCATGCAATTCAACATATGGGTTAAACGACCTAATACAAACAGTTCAAGGGGTCAAGCAACTCCCCTTTCTGTTGGTGATCAGTTTTATCAGGCGGTATTGACGTTCAATAGTTCCTTCAACTTCAGGTAAGTCAACATCTATAATTCAAGAAAAGTCCAGGCATAATAGCATCGTCAACATCAGCTACAAAATTGTCATCAGTTTGCTGCCTGGGGTAAGTTTGAGTGGTCAGATTTCTCCTCCTCATTAAGTCCAGGGGTTCATATGAGAAAGTGAAAATTTCTGCGGAAGGAATTTATGATGAAGAAACAGGACAGTTGTGTATGGTAGGCTGCAAAAATGGAGTATTGAATAATAAATCATCAACAACTGATTCTGTGGACTGTGAAATTCTCATCAATTTCCAGTTTCGTCCATCAAATCCAAAGACGAATGAAGGTTACAACATCGAGGGAAGCATCAAAAGCACACGGGCAAAATCAGACCGACTTTATTTTGGATGTGTTTTCTAATAGTTATTCTGCGGTTGAAGTTGTAAAAACCATTTCCAGGATTGACGGGGAGATTGTCATGGCTCTTATATCCAACACAATAACATGTTTCTTTGTAGGATCGCAGCTTTTCCATGTGAAAAAACATCCCGAAGTGCTTCCTTCCATTTCGGTTGTTATGCTTTTACATCTTACTTTGAGCCACATGATACCTCTGGTCCTAAACTTCGAAGACTTGTTCTTGCAAAATCACGATCAGCAAAATGCTTTGCTTAGCAACGGTGGATTGCTTGAAGTGAATGAAGTTCTTGTAAGGATAATAACGATGGTAGCTTTCTTGTTGGAATTCCGATTTCTCCGACTAACGTGGTCTGCAAAGTTGGCTGACGATACAAATGAAACAGGCTTATGGTTTACTGACATTTATATTTATGCACATTAAAATCAAATATACTTAAATACAAAAATAAAATATAACTGACGGGCATAAATATTTGCTAAAATAAAGAAGATAAATGTTAATTGATAGCCATAACTTTTATAAGCAACAAATTCTTAAAATCTGACTGAAACAATTTGACTTCTTCAAATCAAACGTGGACATTAATTTACAGAAGCTGAGGCAAATAATCAACACTCCTCCTTGCATTGCTTGCTGCAAATTCCAAGTTTCTATCTCAGATATTCAAACCTTGCTGTAGGTAGAGGTTTGGTCATAATATCAGCAAGTTGATTTCCTGTCTTGCAATAAATCAAACGAATTTTATTTTCATTTTGTATCTCTCTCAAGTAATAATACTTGATCTTAAAATGTTTAGTTTTTCCATGAAAAATAGGATTATTTGAGATTGCGATTGCAGCCTGATTATCCAAATAAATTTCAGTTGCTTCTACTTGTTTCACTTGTAAGTCTTCAAGAAGTTTTCTCAGCCATAGAGCTTGATTTGCAGCTGCTGTTGCTGCGATAAATTCGGCTTCAGCAATTGATTGTGCCACCGTTGCTTGCTTCTTTGAACACCAAGAGAATATACCTGAACCAAAACTAAAATAGTAACCCGAAGTACTTTTCATATCTTCAAGTGAACCGGTCCAGTTGCTATCAGCATATCCGTACAGCTTAAAATTTTGAGTACGGGAAAAACGAATGCCATAATCAAGTGTCCCTTTGATGTATCTAACAATCCTTTTTGCTGCTTTAAAATGAACCTCACTAGCACAATGCATAAATCTGGAAAGTATACTCACAGAATACATGATGTCAGGTCTTGTTGATGTGAGATACATTAGGCAACCAATAAGACTTCTGTAGGTTCCTTCATCAACTTTTTCAGCTCCATCTTCCTTGCATAATCTTTCCTTTTGGTTCATTGGCGTGTACATAGGCTTACAATCATCCATCTTGAACTTCTTTAAGATCTCTTGGGCATATTTCTTCTGTCCAATGAAAATTCCTTGTTTGCTTTGTTGTACCTCCATGCCAAGAAAAAATGACATTTCTCCAAGATCTGTCATCTCAAAAACATTCATCATTTCAGTCTTGAATTCGCACACCATCTCTTTATTGTTACCTGTTACAAGTAAATCATCAACATAAATAGAAACAACAACTATATCAGATTTAAATTTTCTGATATAAAGAGTTGATTCACTTAAGCTCTTTGTGAATCCAAGACCAAGTAAATGCTCATCGATCCTACTATACCAAGCCCTTGGAGCTTGCTTCAGTCCGTATAGAGCCTTTTTAAATAGATATACTTTATCTTCATGCCCTTTTACAACAAAGCCCTCTGGTTGTTCTACAAAAATTTCTTCCTGCAAATGCCCATTTAAAAAAGCTGACTTTACATCCAGTTGAAATATCTTCCATTCATTTTGTGCAGCAGCTGCCAGCAACATTCTAATTGTGTCAAGTCGTGCTACCGGTGCAAAAGTTTATGTGAAATCAACGCCAAATGTCTGAGCATAACCTTTCACCACTAGCCTTGCTTTATACTTGTTGACGGATCCATCTGCATTTAGTTTAGTTCTAAATACCCATTTCACGCCAATTGGTGTCTTATGACTTGGTCTTTCTACAAGCTCCCAAGTTTGATTCTTCTCGATCATGTTGAGTTCTTCCTTCATTGCATTGATCCATTTTCTATCTTTCTCTGCTTCTTCAAATCCTGCAGGCTCAAGAATTGCAACATTACATCTTCGATAAATATCAGAAAGCAATTTGGTACCTCGAACTGGAGGTTCATCGATTGTGTCTTCATGAACTCCATCAACTGTATCATCATGATGCTGCAAAATCTCCAAGCCTTTATCATTTTTGGTTTCTTTCCAGTTCCAACCTTCATTCTCCATGAACTTGATGTCCCTACTAATGATTAACTTTCCAGTGTGTGGTTGATATACTCTATAGCCTTTTGTGGTAGAGCTGTATCCCACAAATATGCCTGCTTCAGCCTTTTTATCAAGTTTATCTCTGTTCACCTGAGGCATTAAGGTGAAACACAAGCACCCAAATACTTTGATATTCTCCAAAGAA
>JAVXUL010131479.1:0-15731 GCA_035590515.1 Trichilia minutiflora
TATATATATATAATTTGTTATAATAATATTTATATTATTAATATTATTATTTGAATAATTACATAAACCTTAACCAATCAAAAGCCTCCATTTGATTTCTTCTCGTTTGATATATATATGTATCATGGATGCCACCTTTTTTTTCTCACTAAAATGGATTCAAATCCATTTGCTTTAATAATTTATTAATGTATGCAAGGTGGGATACGTGAAAGGCTTGAAAGAATTTGATTCATTTTTTATTTTGAAAAGAGAAACAAAAACAAAAACAAAAACAAAAAAGGAATAAACAAAAGGAGGCCTACGGGAAACAAGGCGAAGGCTTTTGAAAATTGTTTCCAAAGGCCAAAAAGAAAAGAAGAGAAGAAAAGAGAAAGGCAAAGATTGTTTATTCTTAATTCACTTATTTTTTGTGCATACTATGTAAAGATCTATGTAGATATATGAACCATAATTACACCATGGTTTATAAAAGTGTTTTGTAAACAAAATAAGGCTCTAATACCTCATTATCATCTCTATCATCTTTAAATTAAATTAACGTGTGACCACCCTTAAAGTCTTAAAAGAGACTTCAATCTTGTTACACAAAGCTCACTTAGATAAAAATTTCAAAACAATTTAGCACACATATATATACTAAAGTGTTTGGTTATATGTGTATACATAAAATGAAAAATATGAATCCTTTAGGTTTTCTTGCATTACTCTTTCACAGCTGACTGCAATTGTGGAATTTTACCTCTAATAACTTCCCCCGGGCTGATCTGCAAGTACATATGAATATGTGATACACAGAGTCACATTTATTTTCAACTAGCTTGATTATCAAAATTCCAAAAACATCGGAAAACAAATAGTATTTCGAGATTGTAACATTTGTTTTTATACAAAGCACCCCTGAAGTTCAATGACAAAAAATGAACAAATCCATACGGTCATGTATGCAATCTATGTGGTAATGAAGTCAGTCATTTGCGTGTAATAAGTACCCCAAGAAGCCATTTTCCTTTTGGCTTATTTTTCATTGGAAACATATCATCAAAGACCAAGAATGCTCTTCAACCCAATTCTAGCTTAGACATTCAGTTTTGGAGAAACTTTAGTTGCGCTTCTCCTGACAAAATCATTAATAAACCGTGAATGTTTAACTATATTACTGACCAGCTCTCCTCAAGTACGCCATTATGCCTAAACCCGCAACTAATGCTGCCCCAGCTGCAACAGTGCTGTATGCAGCGGCCCAAGCATCTGATTGAGCATGATCCATACTTCCTGAACCCCTACGTGGATCACCTGCTCCTGAGTAGTCTAAATGTAATCTCAAACCCTGCAAAATCATGAGTCATGTCAGACATTGGTGAGTGTGAGATCTGTCATTGCTGGAATAAATCAACATATTTGTTCTCCAAAAAAACTCAATCCATTCTAGTTGGGGTTCTAAAGGCTAAAGAAATCATCTGAACAAAAATCTGTATAATGCCACCAATATCCTGTTTTCAGGGAAAATCATCCTTCAGTTCCACTAAAAAGTACGATGGGTTAAGCACTAAGAACCAGTTGACACCCACCTTCCAACCTGCTAATCTTGCATGGTCCACTGCTGCTGTAAGATCACTGTCTGATGCCAGAACAACTTTGTCATGGTCTTCATCTTCATACTACATAATCAGGGCCAACAGAAAGCATATTATTGTCTGAAAGGATAATTAAGAATTCAAGACAAAAATTAATAAAAAAAATACCAGAATTTGGGGCAGCTTGTTACGGTCAATGTCATCCCCTACCCTCTGAAGGATTGCAGTAATCAGCTCTGTCAAATTTCGAGTATCTGCATCCAGAAGCAAGAAGCATCAAAACCATTCAATGCACATCATTTATTCAAACAAGAGGACTCAATTTTACGTTTAATGACTCAAATAGAAGATCTTAGAAACAAGAATTTACACCTACTGTACATGTACATATCTTATTGTGCACACTGCTAGTTTAAATTCACAATTTTAAGAATAAAATAATTGAAATAAAATGAATGAAATTAGCTGTAACTTCAGAAGTTAGGAAAAAGCCAACACCCAATTTTGGATTTCCAAATAGTCACCTAGATGCACCAATTGCTGGGGATCAAATCCATTAACTGACATGCAAAACGGAAGACTACATTTTCATGATCATTTGATGTTGAGTCATAAAATGCTCAGAAAAGAAAGTGTACCACAATTAAATCTATGCATTAGGCCCTTTTTATCTTGGACTTTGAAAGCGAAAGTACTTGGCAGCCCTGATGAAGAGTAGGTAGGATATCTTCCAGTTTCTCCACCTTCGGAAGCAAATTTCATGGAACCTTCACTGTAATTCCAATTACAGTAAGAAAATAATGGTCACAGAATCATAGTAATATCGACATTGGAACATCAAGTGTAAAACCTTCGATCATCTTCCTCCTCCTCATTATGACTTAAGGCCATGGCCGAGTCCCAAAACTTTTGCATCAATGTGTTTGCCTCATTATTTGCTCCAGTAGTATTTCCCACCTAGTTAATTAAGGAAATTATGAGGTGGTATAGTTCTCCACTATGAAGATATCGGGAAACTTTCAGGAAAAAGAAAAAGAAAATATCAAATGACATCACTTTCCATCTCCAGACGTAATCTGGAAGTTATTTCAGCAGGTGCTTTTACAAATTGTAAACGTGATTGAACATCAATAAAAAGGCATTTATAAACAGACAAACCTTTTGCAAGATGTCAAACAAAGTTAGTTGAACGAGGGTTAAGATTTCTCAAAGAATTCCACAAAGACACTATTTAAATGTCTAAACAAAAAAAAATTAAAAACACATCAAATAACAAAACAACCTAAATTTGACTGGCAGGTGAAGCAGCAATGTGAAAGGGATGAAAAGAACAAAAATTTTTCAACTTATAATAATTATGTTATTATATTACATGTTAAACAATAGATAGCAATCCTCCAATTTGATTAATCTGCGTAGCACAAAAGAGGCATAAGTCTGAATGAAATTGAAATTACTTTAGATGAGAGATACATTTAAGGTTAACACTTATTAACACCATATTATATCAAGGCTAATGAACAAATGTAGTTATAGAACATTCAAAAATTGCTCTGGACGAAGATGCATTTAAGTTTTATAAAGGAAGAAAAACTTTTCCTGCCCCACAACCACATGCTTTTTAAATGGAAATTGCATGTAAGAGGGAAACAACAGGTCTGGAAAACAACCAATAGCTTTTTGTCAGAAAACAGAAAACATGAATTTATTCTGGACCAAAGAAAAATAAGCACACTGCAATCATAGCAAGCAGAGTCAAATCAAAAGCAACCATCTCCAGATACAAAATGTAGTGGCACTGCACCAAGAAATTAGGCATCCAATCACATCGCAGCACAAATAGCCAGACACATAAAATCCATAATCAAGAATCAATTATAAACTCTGTGAACATGTAAAGCCTTTCATACAACAAAACTAATTGAAACCTATAAAACTTGCATCAAGTCAACATTATAGAGCTGTCAATGTCCAAGAAAAGTATTAACTTGACTTACTGTGGCCACAGCAGCATGAGTGATATGGATTACATCAACTACAGCGACAATATCTCCTTCTGCAACAATCCATTCATACCTGTCAGATCATGTACTATATACAACTTTTTATTCTTCAAATAATGGCATATTACCTCTATCTACTACAGGAAGGTGTAAAAATTTCCCATCATGCATTACATGCAGGGCATCCACTATTGGCGTGTCAATAGTGGCGCATTCTGGATTAGGAGTCATGATCTACACGTCAAATAAATAGCATAATGATCATAAATCAGCAATTTTTAATTATTTATACTAAGTGAAATAAGAAACATTTCTAGGTATTAGTGAATGTGACAACTTATAGCAGGTAAAAGGTCAACAAGATAAGCATCAAGATATCCTTCTCCACAAACATTGAAATATTGCATTTTTTGCATCTAGAAATGACAAATACCTTTTCCACAAGAGTTGAGTCAGAGGGAAGGTTTTGTGATATTAACCGCATCAAGATATCCTTCGAACTAACAAATAAGAAGGACAAAATCACATTCTATATATATGCTTACAAAAGAAGGTTGAACTATCAGATTTCAATGTAAAAATAGATATGAATCTAGTGTTTCTTTCGGATCAAATGTTAAGTAGAATTGTCACTATGCTACTGACGTTAAAATGCCCCGTGGTTTGTTTTCAACAGTAACAACAGCCGAGCTCACTCGCAGTTCCAGCATCTTTTTTGTTGCCATTAAAACTGTATCAGTTGGTGAAATTGTAACAATCCTGAACAATACAATAATGGTTAAATAAGCAACTTACAACATAATTATCTTCATTGTTAGTCAAACAGATATAAAATATCCAATATAAATTAAAGAAGGTATTACCTACTTTGATTTCTCTGGAATGATTGTAGACAGCGATGGCCTAAACATTCGTTCTCGAAGAGTTTCAATGAATGTATTGGGACCTGCGTGACAATACCAAAAGAAAATAAAATGACATGATAATTTCTCTTTTGAGGAAAATTACTAAGTAAATATATTGATACAACAAAACAAGTGAAATACTCAAGAACTCCAGAAGGATCTCCAGAGTTGTCTAATGAAACAATCTCTACCAACCAGAAATAGATGTCCCCCAATGTTTTTCAACACCTTCAACAGCTGCAGCAATGGCCTTTCCTTTTTCAGCTGCCCTTTCCATGCGGGCAATAGCATCATATAAACACTTCGCTATATCAAGTAATGCAATCACCTCCCCATTTTCCACAACAGGCAAATGTCTGAATTTTCCTGTATAAAAACAGATATTGGCAATGAATTGAAATGAAAAAAATATATAACGGATAAGAGGGGATTTGCTTTTTAGATTGTCACCAACCTTGTACCATCTTTTGGAGTGCTTCCACAGCAAGAGTGTCAGATAAAACAAATGTTGGATTCCTGGTCATAACTTTGGAAACAGGGGTCTCTTCAAGATTTAGCTCGCGAGCAATAACTCTTGTTGCTATGTCCTTCATTCACAAAATAGGAGTCAATAAATCAATCATATAGCAATCATTAAACACCAGGTAAAGGGAGAAAATGTTGCCTTTTTTTCTCTGCTTGGCAATCTACCAAATAGAGTTGATTGTCATACCTTGTCTGTAAGAATTCCACAGAGTAGTGCATTGGAGTCAGTAAGTAACAAAGCATCAACTCTACGAGCAGCCATGCGACGACAAGCCTCTTGAACAGTTGTGTTTTCCGGTACTGTAAGGGCCTTTGACAGCCGCAATCGTTTTACAGTGCGTTCTCCAGTCAATCCCCTGTTTTTAGATAAAGTCGAAATGGAGGAAAATACTATGATTACAATTCCGATGCATGAAGTTGTAATTGAGTGAAAATTCTATGCACTAATTTGGTACAGATAAACTAGAGTTTGTATTTTTAACTCTAGACTCTAGTGTTGAAGAACTTAAACAACGATTAATTTGGGTCACAACACAATTATTTGACACGAATTCGATACGATTAAACAGATTCGAATTTGAAAAAATTGACATAATAATAAAGTTATATTCGTGTTACACTATTAATAATCGTGTCGGATTCAGGTTTGATTTTTTAAATCCGTTTATCCATTTAAGACACTATTGGTTGAACTAATAATCCTGTCTAAACAGATAATTATATCTAAACAAATAATTGTACCTACATGTATAATCGTTTAGTATAGTGATTTTAATTATTTATATTTTAATATTTAAATTACATGTAATTAAATGGATTGAACTGATTGGATCGAATCAATAATCTAATTATTTATTTGATAAATGAATAATCGTCTTATGTTGTATCATCTATTTAATAAATGGATAGCACGATTAAAAAATAGATAACGTGATTAATAAACAAGTTGTATCTTAACACGATTAACAAACGGATCATATTCGAATCAACACAAAAAATAATCTAAATTCATTAACACAACACGAATACAACACGTCTATCCGAATTATCATCTCTAGTTTGCAAGTTTAATCAGCTATCTCATTGCTTATTGATTCATATGTTTTAGGAAGAAATGCAGCATTCATTAATTCAAACATTGGAGCGTTGATGGTAATGGATCAGAACCTGACACTATCAGAAAAATGCTTTTTTCCATTTTTCTATTAGAATTTCAATGACAGAAAATCAAAATTTTATTTTATGGCATACAATGAAACCAAGCACATAGACAAGTAAATAGCTACTGATAAAGAAATATGAAATATTTCTACCATTTTTATATTTCCATTACATTAAAAAACTTCTAAACAATCTTCTCCCGTGAAAACGCATTGCTTATAAAAGACAGCCGACAGGTAAGAAAATTAACAGCATCAAGAAAAATATCCTGAATCAACATCTCCTAACAAATAGTGAACAAATTCGGCACCACTTGTTTAAGATTTCCTATGGCCAGAAGAGCGCCTCATATAATTGATGAAAATAATAAATTTTTTGAGGTCTTCAACAGTAGTAACGGGTAAATGAAAACTTTCCTATTCAAAATAATAGGTATATAAAATTTCATAATGAAAAAAAAAAAAAATCACATCCAAACGAAACAGTCCATATCATATAACACAAGAAGAGAATAGAACATAAGTGAACGTACATAGAACGAGAAGATGGAAACGATCTTCGCAAAGCTTCAGAGCCTCCATTCTCATTTTTCTTCTTCCCGGCAAATGAGTTATTTAAGGACATACTTTTCCGCGAAGAACCAGGGTTGCTAGCCATTCTCTCCTCCTCCAAAACGCTAAAACAGAAGCATCATCAATTACACGAATTTCGAAATATTACCGCTATTTACAAAAAAAAAATAAAAGAAATTAAAAAAAGTTAAAATTCAAACCTCAGTTTGGCTGCTGAGAAAATACTAGGAAAACACTGTTGTCCACACCGACGCCGGAAATAAATCAGAAAATAGAATCTTCTGAATTCTGCAGTTCAATCATAAACGAGAAAAACAATTATTCTTTGATCTCGAAAAGGTGAGTGGATTAAATTTGCAGGGAATAAAAATAGCCGACCAGATAGACAAAATTTTCCGGGAAAATGAAACAATCGCGGTCGGAGAACAGGATTTTCCCGGGAGAATGAACCGCCCGGAGGTAGGGAGAGATATGAAACCCTAAGCAATGGGAGGAGTTGAAATTTCTTTCCGACGGAGGGATGGACCAATAAGATTCGTGCACGTCAACGATTTTAACTGCTTTGCTCCAATTTCACGGGGATTTTTGAGGCTTAAAAATTTCCTCGGAAGCTGAATATTTGCTCTTGTTAAATAATCTTTGTAATTACAGATTTCGCCTTCAGGTGTTTGAAGGAGTAAAAATTCTGAAATTTGACGAGTCTCACAATAGAAATTTAAAATCTTATTATTATTGTAATCTTTAATTTATTTTAAATGAAAAAATCCTTTCATGAAAATTTTTAAAACCATTTAATAAGAAATTTTATTTTTTAGAGTAATAATGTTTCATAAATGTATTTATATAAAAAATGTAATAATAATAAAAGAGATACTGAATATTTGAAGGGTAATATAGTCATTTGATTTAAGAAAGAACCTGTCTAGAACGTAATCCTCAAGCTGGCGGAACGAACAAAATTGGATTTGGACAGGCTGCATAATGTGAGTCACTTGGTTTTATGGCTAAAGAATCAAAAAGATTGTACACGTTTGAGTGACGCTAACATGATCAGCGCGTACCTACCGTGGGGCCCATGATCAAATGAAATTAAAATGATAAATCACCATTTTTCCCTTTTTTTATTTAAAATAATAATACTCCATATTTCTGCTTAGTACAAATTTTTAAAAATATAATATTTGTTAAACGAGATATTAAGTATATTTTAGAAAAGTACTAAATATTAAATTCTTACGCTAAAAACAAGAAAAAAAAAGATCATTTATCAAATTAAAAAAGGTGAAAGATATAAAATTCTTAAAATTTAATTAAATATAATTATAATAAAAAATATGCAAAATTAATATTTTTTTAATGAAATGAAATCTGACAGTCTGTATAATTAATTTTAAAATTAATAAAATTAAAATACATAATTGACTATTTCTTTTAATTAAAAATTAATAACTGAATATTGATCTTCTTCTTTTAAAATAATTTTTTTCTAATCTCAAAATTTATGTATTGAGTATCTTAAATTTTAATCCCAAATTTTTTATCTCAAATAACATAATATTTATTTATTAAATAACTAAAAATTAAAAAAATATAATAACTAATTATAAAAATTATAAAAATTCAACATCCAATAGACTAATATCATCTTACTTACTACATTATTTGGATAAAAATATGTCATTTTAACATTATTGATAGTTATTAAGTGATTGTCATATAATTTATATCGTATTTCTAGTTAATTATATATATATATATATATATATATATATATATAACTATCAACCTTACCGGGATGTTTTCAATATATATATAACTATCAACCTTACCGGGATGTTTTCATAACAATTGTTAAACTTATTAGGATGTCCTAACTTATACGAAAGTTATACAAGCATTCGTCAACCTTTATAAAGAGAGTTAATTAATTTGAAAGTAAAAATATATAAAAAAATATTTAAAAATAGTAATTTTAATTAATGTTTAATATTTTTAGCTTTTATCCTACAATAATTAAAAATTTACAACAACTCAATTAATTTTGTTAATATAAGAAATTATCTCTTTTTACAATCTCATGCATCAGAACTGACTTCTTTTTATTCTAGATGAATTTAACCTGAAATTATAGAGAAACGTACCATTAGATATAAAGTTAGTTTTTCAATTAAATTCTCTAATAGTTAAGTCAATAAGAATTTTGTTTAGTGTAAAAGGATTAAAGAGAGTAATAGAGAGAGCCAAAGAGAGTAAATGAGAGTAAGTGTGTGAGAGTGAATAAATCTGTATGCTCTAAGGTTCGAGTGAGAGTAAAACAATATTCTCATACACAAAAAATTATAATTTTATTACCTTTTCTTTTTGATTTATTACCTTTTTATCATTTATATTCTTAACTATCGACATGAGTCTTATTTTCACCGGTTCTTCTAAATGTTTGTCATGCAAATCACAAAAAATTATTTCTCATAATGTTGGCCTTCGTTTGTACGTATAAACAATTACTTATAGCTAGTCGCGAGGTACGAATTACTGACGTTTGATGGTCTTGGAGCCTCGACATTCAATTGAGACCTTGAAAGGCTTACGAAGGATGTTACTAACCCCGAGATGTTAAAAAAGACATTGGACTAATGATTACTGTAGGAAACCTTAGGAAATTTCTTTAATGCCCGCGGTCTCGAAAACCATATGGACCAAGAGACCTTTATCCATATACCATTATTAGAGGTCTCAGAATGTAACTTTATGATGGATCGGGAGAAGTAGGTATAGACCAAATATTAGGCATGGGCTTTTGGGCCCGGGTTGGGCTCGAAAAATTATCTAAACATTAAGCTCCTTAATTTTTAATTAAAAAAGAATATTTTAATGAAGAACTTATGATTTTCTCTAAGCTACTTTCGTGCCAATAATCATCGCTTTATATGCCGTCGTCTTTTTAATTATAATTATTAAACTTTTAATTTTCATCAAATATTGTCACCTTATACGGTAGCTCCCTATTAATCCATCTTGTTGAAACACCCATTTTTATGGGACTCAATTCAATCACTTTTATCATTGTGATAGGCCCCTCTCTTTTTAAAATTCAAACAATGTGACCATTGACGCTTCAGGGTGCTTGACTAACATGGCATGTCCCTGACCATTGGATGAATACACAATTAGGGCTTATTAAATCTGATCGTCTTCTATTTCTTTGTTTTTATAAATACCGCTTTTCCTTCTCTCAGTTTCTTTTTACTTTCCTACTTTCTGTGAACTCCTTAATATTCTCAATAACTTCTAATATTCTAGTAATTCTCTATAATCACATAAGTTTCTTTCTCTGAACTGCTAATTAAATTTTTTATTTTTTATAACATGTATATAGAAGATTACTAGGAAGTATGAATAGAAATATATACCGTGGCCTTCTGATAACTCAATGCCTATAGTGTAGGAGTAAACTCAGTACTGATATAGATATGGGAGATTCTAAGGAGTAACGTAGATGTGATTATGTAGGAAAAGTAGAACTTTGATCTAATCTCGGATATAAGTTTGTAGTATAGTTTGCACGCATTCACATATTTGAATTATTAATGATCTCAAGTAGCTATATTGGCCTCGTTTCCATTGCTCCTTGGTCAGAAATATCTTCTGCATCCAGTTCTAACTTTCTTAAAGCTGCTTCTAGGGGAGGCAACTTAGTATAAGAATTAACGTTGGTAGCTACCCCAGAGTCGTTCTCAGAAGCTAAATCCCCATATGAGCACAATTAGTTCGTCTCCTAGGTCACGGAGTCATATTTAGAGGTATATAATGCCTATTTCAATATCCTTGAGACCATATACCTTAGAGTCTCCAAGGCTAATAAGAGACCAAGTTTTCTTCTTGAGGGTGAAATAGCCTTAAATGAAGAACTCTTTTACTTAGGAGTTAGGTTTCCTCTCCAAGGATATTTTACTAAGATTTTTGCTTCATTCAGGATAGTCATCTATCAATTAAACCTCCACAGTTAGAAAATCTTGTTGGGGATTTTGTGTATTGTGGAGTCAAATTTTTAACACTCTCCCATCTATTGAAGAAACAAAATATTTATATTTACTAAAAAGGAATTCGAAGAAGAACCCTAGGTAGTATTATCTTCAGGTTTGTCGTAAAAAAATCAACCCGATTAGAGAAAATTCCACCTATAATAAAAACTGAAAAAATAAATGGTTTTTTATCTGTGAAAATTGGAACTTCAAGCCTAACATCCCAATCCCTAGGTTTTTGGAGAAGCCATAATTTGAGGGGACGAACCAAGGTTGGACTTCTCCAACCTAAAAAGAATTAGAATCGCGAGGTCTCAAGTATGGGACCAAAGAGTTTTACTCTCTGAAACAAACTTATTTGCCTTAGGTCTTATAAGGATATACCCGAGTAAAAATTTTATAAACCTTCAGAAAGCTAATTATGCTAAGGGTAAATAATTAGTCTTCTTGTACCATGACAACCTTATACATATAATCTTTTAACCATTTTGTTTCTCTTGTTAGGGTTCATGGCATCGAAGAAGCTTGTCAAAAATCCTCTCGTTGCCCTAAGTAAGATTGTAGAAAAGAAGAAGACTGAGGTCCCTGCCAAAGCTACTCATCAAAAAGATCTGCTAAAGATAGCTTCGGATAGGGGAGAAGGTTCTCTCATCCTAAGACAACATCAACCTCCATCACTCATCGATTTTGACTTCGACTTCGAGCCCTTTCCTCAAACAACCAAAAATGACGAATACTTCTATAGACAAAAAGGAGCAAAAAAAGAGGAAGGCTCCTATTACTAAGGCTTCGAGGTTAAGTCATTCTTTCAAATAACCGAGGTCCTTGAGTTAAGACTGGAGGATATCAGTAAGGAGAAAAGAAAGCATTTTACCCACTTGCTCGGCGTAATAAGTGATGTTGAAAGGCATGTTTCTCCTAGTATTTCTCAGAACCTTGCGACTCTGGATGCTTGCAAACAACTTAATCTACAGATGAGGTTTACGAGTAAGATAATCTGTACTTAACCTTCATGATTTAATTTCTATACTAAGTGCCTTCCTTTAATAATCTTGACTATTTTTTCTTGTCTAGACTATTCAATTGATGAAATTGCAATAGAAGGCAAAAAGTGACGATGCTATGAAGTTGCAAAAGTTAGAAGAACAGAATTAGTGGATGGTTAGTAGGGTTGAAGAAGTAGAGGTGCAGCTGACCCTGGAGAGAACTAAATTCAAGATTAAAGAAGCTGAATAGGTCAAGAAAAAAGAGGATCTCGAAGTTAGGGGAGTTACCTTAGAGTCAAAGCAGACAAATCTGAGCAGTCAGATTTAGGGGTTGAGGTCCAAACTGGAATAAATATTGGCTGCACTCGAGAGCTCAAAATCAAAGGTAATTAAGAACCTTAAGAGGACGGAAGAGGCTGCTATTGATAGTTGGGTTGACGAGATGGTTGACTTAACCTGCTAGTTTTTTCATAGGCAAAGCTAAATATTGATGCAAGAAATTGCCTTCTTCTATAATCTCATGCACCAAAGCTATCTTCTTTTTGTTCCTGACGAATCTAACCTAAAATTAAAAAAAAATGATTAGGGATAAAGTCAATTTTCTGACAGCAACTTTCTGATACTTAAGTCGATAAGAGTTTTACTTAGTATGAAAAGATTAGAGAGAGTCAGAAAGAGTGTACAAGATTGAATGAATCTGTATGCTCTAAGGCTTGAGAAAGAGTAAAGGAATATTCTCACACACAAAAAATTGTAATTCGGTTATCCTTTTTTTGGATATGTTACCATTTTATTATTTGTATTTTTAATTGTTAATGTATGTCTTATGTTCACTGGTTGTCCCTGAATGTTTATCGTACGAATCATAAAAAATTATTTCTCATGATGTTGGCATTCATTTGCATGTATAATGACTGTTTATAGCTAATCACGAGGTTAGAATTATTGATATTTAATGGTTTTGGAGTCTCGACATTCAATTGAGACCTTTAAGGGTTTATAAAGGACACTATTGACTCCTGAGATGTTAAGAAAGGCCTCGAACTAATGATTATTGTAGGAAACCTTAAGGAGTTTCTTCAATACCTAAGGTTTTAGAAACTATATAGACCAAGAGACCTTTGTTTATATACCATTATTAGAGGTCTCAGAATATAACTTTATAATAGATTGAAAGAAGTAGGTACAAACCAAATATTGGGCTTAGGCTTTTGGACTAGGCCCAGGTAATTACCTACACAATTTTCATTTCAATTTAGTAGAAAAGGTCACAACATTTTAATAAAAAACATGCTTTAAATTGATAATTTTTTCATATGGTTGTTTTAATTTTGCCCTAAGGTCATGTCCGGATAACCTTGGGACAATTTTGTTTGATTATCCATCCGAATTCTTAACATGGGTGTGAAGTATATATTTTATGTGTGTATTTTATACTCATTTAACTTATAAAACTCATCTAAAATATAATTCAAAAGTTACAAAACCCTTTAAAGTTTTACTTACAATTGCTTATAAACTTAAAGGATCATAATTACATACATATATACATACATACTCGTACTTGTAAAAAAACTTCAATTACTTTTCAATTTAAAATAAATTTTTAGATCATGAATCTCATCTTACTTTGACATGATGGTACAGAGGTGATTTAGTTAGAAAGATACACACTTTTTCAGCTTTAATAAGTGTATATAATCTTAAATAAAGCTTTAATCGTAAACGATGGCGAATATTTAAACTATAATGTGTAATATCTTTATATAATATCATATTAATTTTAATATAATTCCACTGCCATATGGTTTTATAGCTTTACCAAAGATTCTTTACTTAATGAAAATAAAAATAATAATAATACAAATAATGTTATATATTTTATAAAACAAAGCCTCCGAAAAAGCACTGTATTGAAAAAAAATGAAAGAACAAGCTGTCCACAAAAGAAAAATACAGAAAAATGATAAAGAAACTAGAAGTAAATATATACACTATAGACCCCCAACAACCTTTGTGAATTGATAACTTGATTTTTATCAAGTTATTTTTATTTAATTATTACTATTTTTGTGTGAATTTTTATATGTTTGTGAGTTTTAAGTGTATCTAAGTCAAAATAGATAAAATTACGTAAAAAGAGCATGATTTTAGCATAAGGCAAGGTTTTAATTGAAGCCTGTTACAACAAGATGTTGGATTTTTTTTTTGTGAGCTTATATTAATCATTATTATAATTTTATTAAAAATGGGCTAATGACATAGTCATTGAGTAAAGTGGATTCAATTATGTGATCTAAAGGAAATTGGGCTTAATATCTATAACGGACTAGTTTTGACTGTCAGTGTTGGTCATGAGTCATGCTGAAACCTTTGATAGGGAGACTCAGCAAAGACCAATTAGAGTTAGACTAAGTCCCCTCTCTAACTCTATATAAAAGAAAGTATGGGTTTAAAAAACTCTAATCTGCCGTATTCTAATTGAGTAGGCTTATGGGTTTAAAAAACTCTAATCTGGCGTATTCTAATTGAGTAGGCTCCTACAAGATATAGGATAGAGAGAAAGACTTAACCATTGAAAAACGCTGCAAGTTATAACAATAACCAAATAAGGTACGCATATTTATCTTTATTATGATTTGTGTTCTAATTTTATATATGACGATCTTATAGAAATTAAAATTTTCAACAAGTGGTATCAGAGCGCAGGGTATACATGAACTAGAATCAAATCATAATATTAAAATTTATTTTAAAGATTAATATATTAAATTTTGAATGATTATATGTTTATATAGTCATATTCATGTCTATATTTTATGTTAATTTTTTTTTTCGAATATGGCTAAAAGGTTAGGGCTTTTACTCTCCTCGTTATAAGCTTTATATTGATATATTTTACGCCCTCTAATTCATAGTATATACGAAGAAATCGTAAATTAAAGATTCAAATTTTATAAACCCGAACTTTTGGCATCAGAAATTCTTTGCATTATTTTATGTCATTTTTTGATGATTCATGGTGCAATTATATATGGGTCTTATTCTCTCTTTACAAGCTTTGTAATGATATATTATTTATAATATGAAGTTTTGTATATTATGAGAAATTTAGGGTTAAAGTTTCTAGGATTATTTTTAAGTTCAAAAATTTATACCCAAATTTAGACAATTTTTCATCAGTTTTTGAGAAAAATAAGGCCATAATCAGATTTAGAACGTCTGAAAACATAGGAATAGGCTTTTAAATAATTGAAATCGGACGAAAAACGAAGCTTTTAAGGCGAAAATGCAATCGGGTCAAAGGCACTTCACGATGACCCGAATTACAGGAAAAATGGGTCGAGCTCAACCGACCCAAGGAAGAAGAAAAGGCCCGTGTATTACACGCCCGGGAGGCTATGGTACAGTGCGTGACATACACGCGTGTGTAGCATATAATTCACGTGCGCAGGTCAGAACCAAAGCGGATCGATTCAAGTCATGGATTTGGGTAGAGGGTGAACTAGGTCATCCGGCTTGTCACAGGCAAGAAAACACACGTAGGAGCGTGTGCAATTAGAAACGTCACCGAAGCGTGGTGACATGTGCGACATTGGTTTCTGGCTATTTTTACGGTGATGCACTCCTCTTCAAAATTTCTAATTTTTGGTGATTTTTTTAATTTTAAAATACCAAAAATTAATAAATTAAGGATTTTTCTTATTATTAGAAAATAAAATTTAAAATTTTAATGAAAATTTAAATTTAAAATCATTTTAGTGATTGATAATTATCAAAGCAATACAATTGCTAAAATTTATAAAGAAAATTTATTTTTCCTAATTGTTATAAAGATATTTTATTATAATAGGTGTGGTTTTGTGTAGTTTTATAATACATACGGTTTAGTATCATATTCTATATAAAATCATATAATTAAAATAATAATTAAGGATTATAACATTTTTCTTAATTTTTAAAGAAAATTTTAATTATAA
>JAVXUL010131510.1:0-15725 GCA_035590515.1 Trichilia minutiflora
GATACGACACTTGGACTCACCGGACTATTCTACAACAAGACTACCTATACTTGGGTACACAATCTAAGTGAGATCACCTTATCTTTAAATAAGAGTCCCATACTAAAAAATCCTTTAATGTATCAAAGTATATGAGTAACTACATCTTGTTGAAGAGATACCTAAATCCAATTGTATCACATAGGTCTGAGATATCTTTCTTAGTAAATATATCTTAGTGATTAATTGTAAAATATTTACGATTGATTACAAATGGTATTTTTCATCGTTTTAGAATCTTTTCAGTTATATCTTATTTTAATGATTATTGTAATGATGTGAAATGATGTCCCATAATATATTATGTATCAAGACTCTATCTGTAAGGTGTTGTAGATATGAGAAAAAAGTCTATGATTTAAATATATCAGAATTAATTTTCGATTGAAATAATATCATTGAGGACAGTGATATTATATGATTGATATATTTTATTGCTGTCAATTATTAGTATTCAATACTATTAATTGGGTGACGAGTCTCATGTTATAAGAGTATAAATATGGATATTACGTTTGAGAACGTATTACTAAATGTGATTAAACGTGAAACGTTATGAATCACATGAACGGTTATTCGTAATTAATAATTCATCATACAGTCGTACTAGTATACTACTAGTCTTTTGACCCGAGATATTATGGTTGTTATCTGTAGTGAAATACATCGTTCGCTTGAGTATATTACACTAAGCTAGCCATGCTTGGTGAAAAAAGTTTTATCACAATGTGTTTTTATTGTATGAGAACAGGTGATGATCAATATAAAATCTATTGGCTCAGATATTTGAATTTAAGATCCTAAGCAAAAATATAATACACAAGGATCAAAATCTCTAGTCAAAGTACGCAGTTTCTAAAATTGAGTTTTCAGATATATGGATTTTGTATATGATTAATTTTCTGATCCTATAATCGAGTTAAATCTTTGACGATTTTATGACCTGTACTCGATCGGGAGTTGACAGCAGAGCTGTTTTATTATATATAAGTACGACTATATGAGTTTATCCAAAATGACATTCTCTATATTCTAGAGGTCATGATATCTTACTAGAGGTCACTTATGATTATTGAGAATTTTTACTACAATAAATTGTACTGAAGTAATACAAAAGAGTTCGTATTGGCTCTTATCTAGTTCACGATAAAACCAAGGGGTCACACATAATAACCAGTAGATGGTGATTGATAAAATAAATATCATTAAGTTAGTTAATGATATTTCATATTGATGAAAATCAAATTACTCCCATACATTGATCGGTAGCAAATTTTATTTTTTAATGTAAAGAATAAATTCTATTGATAATGATGCGTTAGCACCTGTACATTGGAACATATTCTAGTAATTTTTAAATTTTCATAAATATGATTTATGGATATATGGAAGAGTAGAAAAAAGATTTATAATTCATTTATTAATAAATAAAATTGATTTATTTATTAATTATTAGATAATTATTATTTAATTAATTTAAGTCTTTATTTAACAAATGGCATAATAGTTTGATGTCAAATGTCAAAATCTTATTAAATACAAATTATTCAAATTTATTAATTAAAGTAATTAATTTAAATATGGATAATTATTAAATTTGTTAGGTTAAATTAGTCAAACTATATTTATTAATTATTATTATTTATAATAATAATTAATATTCATTCTTTATTTTTTATTATATGGATAATATTAAACAATTGATAGGATTAATTATTTTATACGGTTTTTTAAAATCCACCAACGAGGGTTTGTATTTGTTTGTACATTATTAGTTAAAAAAGAAAAAAAAATGATTCAATTTATTTTGTTTATGCTTGCAATCGTATGGCACTTGAAAGAACATGAAGTCATGTGTTTTTAATCTTTCTTTTTGGCTTTTATTTTCCTAAACTTCCAAAAAGAAAAAAAAAGGTAGAAAGAATTGTTAATAAAAATTGTTTTTATTCTTCTTTTTGATATATATTTATTCGGCCAAGAGATAATGAGTGGGGAAGGAACTATTTTTCTTCTTCTTGTTGGCTCTTAAAACATCAACGGTGAAAATAAACAAAGTTTTTTATTTTGAACAAAACATAACATAATAAAATGAAAGAGATAAGAAAAAGGTGGAAAATAGTTCTCCATATGTTTCTATCTTCCAAATATGTATAGAAGCATTTCCCTAAGTGTAGGAAATTGTTTATGAGCTTGTTGAAGCTTATTGCATGGCCAATGTCTTCTAACAAGATTATCGGAATCATTGTTGTTGACTCAGTACATGCATATACCTGGCGGCTAATTGGAGATAATTGACTCATTGGATATCTTCATTTGGTATGAATTTCAAAACCTTGTTAATGGTTTTGATGTCAAAATTGTTTGAATTCCATTAAAACATGCATAAGGTTTTAATGATCCTTTAGTGGTTTGAATTTTTAGATACAAAGATATGTTTTGTTTCTCATGAGAACCCCTTCACATCTTAGTATATAAAGCATAAAGAATCAAAAAACTGACTCACAATACTTAAAAATATCAGTCTCGTAACAAGATAGTTAAATTTACCTACTAGTCTCTAATACTTTTTTGGATCTTTAATAATCTCCTCTCAACTTGACATAAATTTTAAATTTAAATCTAACATGACATCGACTAGCCTAGCATTAAGCATTCCCATCTTCTGTAATACATCAAGATCATATTTTTTTCGTAAAATACAAATCTCATAAAAAAATTATGTAACCTTGATGCTCAGAAAATATCTAAATTGACCCGTATCTTTAATTTGAAAATAATTATATAAAAACTTCTTCAAATCGTTTCGATCATTGAATTATTTTTAGTAATAACTATGTAATTCACATACAAAACTACGTAAATGCATCCACCAAAAAAATAACGATAAAAAACATCACATCATACCATACCAAACCCCTGAATCACCAATTTGAAATTTGGCTGTTGTCCCCATCTAAGTGGATTGGTGGCCTCTAATCGACAAATGGTGGTAGACAACGGTGGTGGTAGCAATGGCAAACTTTTGGGTGGGTAGAGTTTATAGCTCTCATACCACGGAATCGATGAAAAAATTGTATTTCTGCCTACTTTTACCTTGATACAAATTAGCTATATATTCAATCAACTAGGAAACGAAGAAATGAAAAAGGGAAGTGAATGATTCCTCATCTACAGCTAATTAATAATTTACATGTATTTCTATGTTATATAATTATAAGAAAAAAAATTTAATTAATTTATTGCTTAATAATAAGTAATAAAATTAAAATTATGTAAAAAATCCAATCAAATCTTATATTACACCATACAAAAGAAAATATAAAATAATCTAATTTAATATTATCCTTTTCAATTCTAATAGATCTAGTTTGCTAACGGCCCCGGTTTGATATTAAAAGAATTTTTAATTGTGTAATGAATGACCCCTATAATTTATGTGAAGAACTTTAAATAGAAATTAGCATATGGTCTAACACCAAAAGAGCCCCATTCAGCCCAAAAATAAATAAATACAGAAAATAAAACATATGGAATGATTAACACTCTGTAACCTTCTTACTTTTGACGCATTTGCCTTTGAAGAAGTCAAACACTTTTTAAGTCAAAACTAAGGAAACTGACACTGGAGGGACAAGGAAATTGACCAGGAAGATGGTGTTGGATCAAGCAAATAAGATAGTTAACAAAACATTGCAGTATCTTGCAAGTTTTATTCATTCAGCTTCTCAATTTTCTCAACTCACATTACTCATGAGATTCGCAATTGCCTGAGGGAACCAAGATCAAGAAAATGACTAGGCTAACGTTGGATTCACAGTTATTTTATCTTTTTCTCGACAAACATAGTCTATCGTCCACAGAACAAAATAACAAGTACGAAGAGATGCCATTCTCAACCAAACAAAACACAGCAGTTCCAACAGTTAGGCTCCATCCTCATCAATATAAAATAGATTTTCTTTGCATCTGAAAGTGCTGAAAAAAAATTGCCAAAAATTTTTAAGTTGTCCCTTTGGTTATATCTCCCAAAATTTTACCTAAAAGGGAAGAATTTGAGACTACCAGTAATCACCACAAGAGCAGATTCCATCCCAGAAATGATGGAAGCGATTTGCATCTCTCAAGACAATTTCTTGCTCAGAAACCCTTGATATATATTCGATTGCATTATGGCAATCTCCACAAACAAGAAGGTTCTTTATTACTGGAATTACCGTGGATGGAGGGATGCTTATGAGTCCATAAACTATTGCACGTTTCTCACTGTCGTAATACAGAGCACACTCTTTTTCCACTTCTTCCACATCAAGAAGTACAAAGTCTGTATCAGGAACATATCCTTCTTCTTTAATCCTTTTTATCAAATCATCTACCTTATCAAATATCAAATCAGTCTGGATCAGTTCCATCATCCACAACAAACAGATGAACCTTGTTCTTCAATCTATCCTACTAAAACCTGGATCTTTTTTCACATTCTTCCTCTTCATTGTTCCGCGAGCACTAGTTGCATCATCCCATTGGTTGGCAGCAGCATATATATTGGATAGCAGAACATAAGCTGCCGAATCAGATGGTTCCAAGGCCAATATCTGCTCTGCCACCCGTTTTCCAGTTTCTGTGTCCCCCTGAACCCTGCAAGCAGCAAGCAATGCTCTATACATTGAAGCAGAGGCTTCAAAGGGCATTGACACAATCAGCTCCTCTGCCTCTAGTGTGCGTCCTGCACGACCAAAGGCATCAACTAGACAAGCGTAATGCTCCACCTCAGGCTCAATACCATACTTTCCATGCATTGAATTGAAATACTCATAAGCTTCAGAAACTAAACCAGAATGGCTACAAGCAGAGAGAACGCCAATAAAGGTTACTCTATCTGGTTCAATACCATAAGATTTCATGACTTTGAAAAGTTTCAGCGCTTCTTCACCGTTTCCGTGTTGAGCTAAACCAACCACCATGGCATTCCACAAGGCAATGTCCCTCACATCCATTTGCTTAAATAGAATGTATGCATCTTTTATGTTCCCACACTTGGCATACATGTCAATTAGGGAAGTCCCAACAAAAGGGTCTGAAACACAATCTAACTTGATCACATTAGCATGAATCCGTCTTCCTTGTTCTAGTGCTGTAAGACAAGAGCAGGCTTTGACAAGGGTGGCAAAAGTATATTCATCGGGCAGGACACCAGAAAGCCTCATCCAATGGTACATAGAAAGAGCACACTCCTCATCCCCATTTTCTACACATCCAGATATCATTGTTGTCCATGCAACATCATCCGGTGCAGGAAGATAATTGAACATTGAATGTGCATCTACCATGTCTCCACATTTGACATAAATATATAGAATACCACTGCTGACACATAAATCTGAATCAAACCCAGATTTCATTGCATAAGCATGTATTTGCTTCCCTTGTTCCAATCCCAACAAGCAACCACAGGCCTTCACTGCTGTTGCTAATGTTATCTGATCAAATCCCTCTCCGTTAATATGCATGAGAGAAAAAAGCCTCAGTGCTCTGTGACTATTGTTGCTCAATATATGCCCGAACATCATTGCGTTCCAAGTTGCCAAATCAAATTCATCTTTGTTTTCAAATAGGCATTCTGCCTCAGCCATACTTCCACTCCTAGAATAAATATCAATTAGAGAAGTTGATACAAAGCTATCAGCCACATTGTCATTTTTGATGGCATGAACATGAATCTGTTTACTGAGATACAAGCCTTGTGGCAGTGACGAGCATGCCCTCAGAACACTTGCCAACGTGAAATGATCAGGTCTCAGGCCACCACGTAATAGATTTATAAACAGATCCACCGATTCTTTTTGTAAAGCACTCTGTGCACAACTTGATATCACTGAGTTCCATGATATTAAATCCAATTCTTTCATATCAGAGAATACTTTTTGAGAAAACCAGACGTGGCCAACTTTTGAATACATGTTGATAAGACTGTTCCCAACAGAAACAGCCGAGTTAACACCAGTTTTCAAAGCCAAACCATGGATCTGCTGCCCCAAATCTAAATTATCTGTGCCTGCAACTGCTGCCAAAGCAATTACAACTGTCACACTATCATACTCCACATTTGATCTAATCATATTCACAAAGCACACAATGGCACTATAATGATCACCAACTTGGAGATACTCAGACAATATCTTATTTCCCAAAACAACATCTGAATAGTCATCGTACAAAAATAATTTTATAGCATAAGCTTGAACCTGCTCCTTGCGCCTCTTGCCTACATCTGAACAAAGGTCAGATATCACACTCAGCACAGATCGCACATTCTCATCAACAGGACACTGTCCACTCCGATGAAAATCTGCAAAAAGAAGAAATGCTTCTTCTTCAAATCCATTTTCTACATACGCTTTCAACATCACATTCCATGACACAGCGTCTCTTTCTGGCATACCATCAAACAAAACCTTGGCCTCTCTAATTTTGCCAAATTTTGAGTAAATATTCACAAGTGCGCCCGAAACATACATATCCCACTCCAAACCAATCCTCACGGCATACCCATGAACTGCCTCTGATGCCCAAACATACCCTGAAGACAAAGTCAGCTTCAATAGTGGAGCCAAAGATAATCTACTTGTGAACACATATGACTCGCGTAAAGCATGAAACAAACGAAAACCCTCTTTCACATTCTCCGTGCTATCATCCCCGGAGTGAGCATATGCAGCCAGAATCGAATTCCAGCTCACGAGATCCCGTTCGGGCATTTTATCAAACAAACGGCGAGCGTACACAAGTAACCCACATCTTGAGTACATTGTGATGAGATTGTTGATTAAAAAACGATCTGGGTTTTGCACAGTAGCCAATATACGAGCGTGGGTTGATTTGCCAAGGGGCAAGTTGGAAGTGGAGATTGCCTGACGGAGTAAAGAGAACCATGGAGAAAAAGAGGAGGAGGACGACGACAAAAAATGACATTCTTGGAGAGAGGGGAAAAGGGAAAGAGAAAACGGAGAGAATATTTGGTTTGAAAATTTCGTAGAGAAGGAGAAGATGTTAGCTGTCTTAGGTTGTAGCTTGATTTTGAGATAGACTTGTAATTTCAACCGCATTTCTTAGGAGTTTGTTTCGCATTTTTTTTTCTTTTCCCTCCCAGTTTTTAAAATTCCGGTACCTGCTGCTGGAAAGATGTTACATGATTGTTTTCGAAATTCAGAAAATCCATCGGCTTATATACCTATCAATTAATTTTTTAACTGCTTGGATTGGATATCACTAACTGCCCATTTATGCAGCCCTCTCGGTTTTCATGAATCACGGTGATCCATACAGGCAAGAGCAGCAGACCATACAATAGGAATCGAGTCTCCTCTTAACAAAAAAAAATGATCCTACCCGTGGTACTCCAGGCTCCTTGGACCTTCTTGTAAGATTTTTGAATGAACACAAACCCCTGCGTTCACAAGAGAAACTCAAGTCTGGGAGTGAGTGAAAGTCAATATTGTTTCCATGCGTTTACAATATGTAGTGAATTTAGTTAGCTATTCAGATACACTTTAACATTATTAAGATTTGTGATATCATATAACAATAGCAACCGTTGATGAAAAGACAAGTTCGGCATTAGCATTGGTTTCTTTACAGCCCAGATAATGTTATCTAGCCGTTTAGTGCACAGGTGCAGTAGCCTACCGCCATTTAAGTTAACGAATATGACAATAAATTCCCTGCATCAAGCACAATTGATCCAATTTTCTGGCCCGTACCAGGTGGCTCTAAGTTCATGGCTATCGACAATGTACCTGAAGTTCTGCAACTACAAAATCAGAGAGAGCATCCAGTACAGTCAGCAGTACGAGTGCGTATGCTTGATGAATTGTACTATCATGTTAATTCAATTATATAAGTTACATCTGAGAACCCAAAAAACAAAAAGGAATTTGACAAAGTTAAAATTAAGATACAAGATTAACAAAAATGAAAGAAAAAAATGGCTGAAACAGATCGTCTTATGCTGCCAAAAAGTAAAGCTTCCGTCAACTGGCTAAACCTTAATGCTACACTTCTGCTTCGTTTCTCTGTCCCTAATTTCACAAACTTTTTTTCGTTTTTTCCTCTCTTTGTTTTTTTCAATTTTCAGGATTTTGACTATTTTATCTTCCCCTTCTTCCCATATACAGACACAAGAATGATTCTGATTATTGACTTGATGATGAACTATGATTGATGTCAAAAAAACTCCTATACCTCACTGTCATGCTGTTGGCTCAATATATCACAACTCCAAGCAGCCCTGGCTGAGGTTCACTATAGTCAAGGCCCTCTTCCTCAAGCAGGTAACGCTGTACAGCAATTGGAAGTCTTACTGGAGTTCGAGAACCCCTGGTGTGGTGGCCAGTTCCAACACATATATAAACCTGAAGACGCTGATCTGCTGCCCGAGCAGTACTCCGCAGAACACTCAACTCATGCTTCAGTACATGAATTGCTTCACTCACATGTAGCCCATGCAGGTCTATTATCCGATGCTGTCCTCTACCATTGCCCTGCAACTCAACTGGGTTCCTGAAAAATAGCACATAACACCATCAAAGAGAACAAATCCAACAACTAGCTCACAAATTATAAACAAAAGTACTCAAAAGCCATGCTAAAAGATAATCACACTTGGCATACTGGTCCAACGTCGAGGGCTCTAGGCCTTCCATGATGGTGAATACATACCCACTGATTTACAAGCCCCAATCTTGGTGCCTCAGATGTCACTCAGAGAGAGGGGGGGGGAGAGAGTTGTTCCAAAAAACATACTCATGCAGACTTACAAGACATACAATATAATACTCAAAAGAAAACAATATAGAAGCTAGTCAGTCAAAACAACTGTCATCTCACATTTAGAACAACATATCTTGGAAGAAAAAGGTTCCAACCTCAACACAAGACTAGCATATGTGTTATGGCTAAGACAAAATAGGGGTACTCTTTTAAGAGTAGGCAGATGGATATATTAAAGGACAAGCTTGACAGAAAACACGAAAGGTTAGCAATTCTGATAAGACAACAAAGATAGATATTATCGTTTCCTTCAGGAAAGATGAAGAGATGCCTGAAGGAAAACAAGAACAAAGGATGGGGAAGACAATTAACCAAAAAGTCACCCGTATTACAGCTTGTCATGGTAAAGAACAAGTGAAACCAGAAAGATGTTGCAAACCTCTGGCGATATATAGATTCTTGAGCTTTCCCATGAGCTGCCTTCATTTGCATATTATGCAGCTGTCCTTTCACACTCAGCTCCTTTGCTAGAGCCTTATTTCCGATGAGATATGCTTGGCGTGCCTGTAAAATACGAAATCAATTACTTGCTAAAGTGGCATTAAAATAACCATAATAAAAATAAATCAAAAAACAATTGCAATAACTAAAATAGATCACACACGTGGTAAAAAAATTCGCTGTGAGAAGCCACAAGGTCATTGTTCATCATGTTTGAGAAAGCACACTTGTTGATGAAAACATGCTCACCTAGCATGGCATTGGCAAAGTTTAACCATAATAGTTGAGGATGGAATGTTAAGTGATTGGCCTTTTATAATTTATATGAAGTTATACTAGTTGGCATATATGAAATATTTTTTGCTTCCATCATTTTAGGTCCAGAAATTATTCAATGAAAAGGTCATAAATCGTTGACATATTGAAGCTTCATTAAGAAAAACCTGCCTCGGTCACTGTAATCAAATAGTTTACATCGCCTCCTCCATATGATACAGCAATGCACTTTTGTAGATCAATACAAGTTTTCCTTATCATCATAATGATCGAGGGGAGGGGAAAGTAAGAAACGTTAAACAGCAAGTCAGTGCAAAATATTAAAAGTACAAACCTGTTCAAAATATGCATTGCGTAGACGTGCATGGTCACGAGCTTCTTCCCGCAGCTCAGAATACATATTTGCTGCCATCTCAACAATGTTAAAGCAAATATACATGCAGAAGACATTTATCCCACAATTAAAAAGGCATATAATGCAAGTAATTTTGTTAACTGAAGAACATTACCCACTGCTTCTCCAGTTTCAAGCCAGATGGGAGCTGTTCGAGATGAACCCCGGTTCTGCAACCTATCAGCATAAATTCCTCTCCCTTGTGAACTATTATACGTGCTAGCCAAAACATTGGAACTTCTGCTTGAGCCAATAGTGGAATCAGCAGAACCATTTCTATCATACTTCCAAGCACCAGAATCCTGAGAAGCCAATTTTCTGACAGCTGAAGCAAAATCTGTCACAGCTCTTGATGGAAAGGATGAGCTGGTCTTGTACATAAGCATGTTCTGCTTGTCAGAAGATCGATAAGGATTTTCATTTTCCTGACGTTCATCCCCAGAATATTTGGGGGGGTCATTCTGACTATCTGGTACAGTAAGTGCCGGAAAGTCCAGTGCACTAAGACTGGGAGCTGACAAGGTCTTTGAGTCTAGATTCTGATTGAAACCACCATCGACTTGAAGCTACAAATACAAACAAAATTTATTATTGAAAAAACCTTAACAGAAAGTATATGCAAAAACAAACATACATGTAGGCATATACAATTGTTACTTCAAAACAAAAAAAATTAATTTACCAATAAAACAAGTTACTCCATTAATCAAAACATAAAACGAATAAGTACAGATGGTAGAACGTCAATTGATAATCACAAACAGTTATACAATGCACAGGAATGAAAAATCATCCTATTACTATAGATAGGCAAGGCTAAAACACCTATAATGGTGCTACACTATGGTTGGAACACATCACTTATAACTTCACTGGTTCCTGCCAAAAGAAGGTATACGAGATGTCACTTTCCACAATTAACCAGAGTTACAGTATCAAACATAAACAATTTTGCAACTCTTATAATCAACTACTCTCTGGAAAGTAACCACACATTTAAAAATTCAAAACAATAGGATTCACTTGGAAGAAATTTATGACTCAACACATAATACTTCACCATATCTTCACATGTAAGCAGACAAGAGAGCTACTCAAACTTGTCAGATCGCAGACTAATTAGAAACTAAGGATACCTCAAGCTGGGTGAGCATCTCAATAGTCAAGTTTAAGTCACACCCATTGGCAAAATAAACTTCAGCAAGGCTTTCAGCTGCAAATCCGGGGAATTGTGATGCCAAAAATTCCACAGGGTTCATCTCATTTCCATCTATCATTCCATGCTCACCTGATAAATTGTTCATGAACCCATGTCTAAAATTCCCATTGTAAGGATGCCCCTCCCTGAGCTGATCACTTCCCAGAATTTGCTTGTCCCGCGACTTAGGCGACAAATGTAAAAAATTGGATGTAGGATCCTCCCCATGGCTTGAAGCAGAAAATCTCACCTTTTCGGCAAAGCTGTTGCCATTAATGTGATGCGAAGATATCTCACGCTGCTCCGTCAGCACATATCCACTTCCTGTAGAAGTAGGAAACCTTGACCCTTCAATGCCATCATGTAATGACAAGCATGATAAAGAGAGACCCACTACTCCTTGAGACTCGTCTTCATTCAGGACCTTAAAGTCAGGAGTAAGATCATCAGGAAGCTGATGTTGCCAGTATTGGTGAGCCTCTTCATCGGAATTATTTGAAACGGACGACTCTGATCGATCAAGAACAGCTTTTCCTACAGAACCCGAAGCAGCAAACCTTGCTGCCACATTTGCTGCACTGGTAGTTCCACCTGATGAAAAAGATCTGACAGCAAATGGAACAAACTCGGCTGCATTTGGATTTAAAGTTGCCTTGTTTGGACTGTTTAGCTTTGTATCACTAATTTGAATTCCTTTCTTGGATAAGCTCATTCTTCACAAAAAAATGGCAATAAAAAATATACATGCATAAAAAAAGATTGAAGCAGTGAAAACAACCTTAAATTACAGGAGACTTTACCCAAAACCTGCAAAACAGTTACAATTTGAGTATTCTAATTAGTCGGACAAAATATCTTCATTCCAGTACAACCACATCCACTCGATTCTTTTCCACAAATGAACTTAACAACCTTATCTCTAACTACATAAATAACAGAAACGACGATAGCTCAACAGAACACTTTAAAGAAACCAATCAGTATATAATGGCTTCCAAAAAAATTACCATTTCGGCTATTAAACAAATTAAATATGGAAAGAGTGAAAACTATATCCACTTTATGTTCTTTAACAAAATATCTTATACATGACGAAATCAATAATAAATGATTACTTTACTACAGATTATAACAGTCAAGTTAATTATTATGAATATAAAAATTATGATTAACTTGATTGACCAGAAAGAAGATGAGCTCAATGCAAGATTTTGTTTTCAATCACTATAATTCTCAGTAAATGAACATTAAGAAAAAGCAGCGAATACAACTACTCCAACTTATTGTATTTGACAGAACAAGATTGTTCACGATAAGGCTCAAAACCCTGAATTCACAAATGGATAAGATTATCAAAACAAAAAAGTCAAATTTCACTCGATATTCGAAAAATAAAAAAGACAACGGAAGGTAAACATTCAAAAAACGAAGCTCGTCAAATAAAAACCCTAAAAATGACCGGAAAAAGGAAATTGACCCAAAATCAACAAATCAGTTGAAATAAATAACTAAAATACCATTATCCAAAAAAAAAATCTAACGAACTAAAATTACAACCCTCATATTATCGAGAAACATATCTCCAAAGATCTTAATCAATTCAACTCCCGAAAAAAGTCAACCAAAAAAACCATTAAAAAATAAAGATCTGTACACTAGAAAAATCAAAACGTGCTATACCTTTCCGAAACAAATCGAAGGGATCCATAATATCTAGCGACAGGACGAAACGAGAAGATATCGTAAAGAGACGGGATGAGATAAGAAAGAAAGAAATGGATAGTGCTATGAGCCTATATGTTATCGGGATTCGAGCTCAGACGTTAAGCAGTAAATTTATGTTTTCTTTTTTCTATTTAATTTTTTTTTTCCTGCAATTTGTGTTTGGCTTGGGTATGATAGCAGCAGGTTGAGACGAAGCAGACAACCAGACAACACCATCACCACAAAATATATAAAATAAACAAATGAATGAAAGAAAGAATAGAAGACAATCAACCCCTTCGCCACTTGATTACCTCTCTCTCTCTCTCTCCTCCCTTTAATTTTATTTTCTCCAGATTTTATTTATTTAATTTAAAGTAATTTAATTTCTTAATATTTTTATAGTTAAATTAAAAAAAGATTTGGTAAATAAAAAACAGAAGTAAGCGTCAGTCCTATTCTTACTTTTTGTACCCTGGGCTGGGCTAGCATTCCTGGGCAAATTCTAATCTATTTGATCTAAAACTATTCATTGATTTATAAATTAAAATTTTATAATATATTATTTATAAATTAAATTAAATTAAATTAAACCAATAAATATTAATTTGAGTAAGTATTCAAAACTCTAATTTTTAGAGTTTTTTATTTTTTTATTTTTTGACATCCTCTGTTGAATTATGGGCTTATAGTTTAGCTTTGCTATGAAATTGATGGATTTTAAATTATTTTTATTTTTGTATCATATATGATAATAACTATAAAATCCTTATTTTTATAGCTTGTTTTTCTTAAGAAAAGGATGGTTCGTTTTTTGTTTGAAATTTATAGATAGATAAACACAAGAATTCTAAATATAATCAAAGTTTATTATTATATAAAAATCAACCTATATTATTTGTGGAACCTAATTAAAAAAAATAAAGATTTGTTAATATAAAACGGTAATTGTTGTTGATTTTTTAAAATAAAAGGAAAGAAAAAAAATGTGAAAAAGTAGCAATAGAAAGTAAACTCTATTGAAAAGGATGAATTGGAAGTTTCTCATTGTTTATTTGTTTGTTTCTTTTTTTTTTTTCTTATAGTTTGTAGAACACTTCCTCATTATCATCGATTATTTGTTTTTATGGATGTTTCATGTGTGAATTAAAAAAATGTAAATTATGTGAACTAAATTTTATGTTTTATGTGTAAATTTTTCTTGTTTTTTATGTGTGAAACTCTATTTTAAATTGGCATCTTTTATATGCTATTGTTTAGAAACTTTGCACTTAGAATTTGACTATTTTTCACAATATAATGTAAATTTTTTTTTTTATAACCGAGATGTTCAGGCTAACTTACGCGTACCTCGACTAATTATTAGGGAGGATTAGCATAGTATCTCATTGCCACAACCTTCCACTTAAATCGTGAATACACCCAAAGAATCGAACTCAAGATCGTGCGCCTAACCACACAGTCTCAAATTTACTCTTGTTAACTGGGCTACCCACGACTGGGTAACATAATGTAGATTGATCTCTAAAATTATACTAATTTTACTTATTATTTTTGTACATAACATTTGTAGTCTATGGCTAATATTCATTTTGTAGTCTATGGCTAATATTCATTTTATATAGTTAAAGGTTAAATTACTAGGTGATTGAAATTGCAACAAAGTTGTTGGATGGTACAAACATACAAATATTCCTTACTAATTCTTCTTGATCATAGTAGGATAAAAACATACAAATATTCCTTTCCAATTCTTCTTTGTCTTTGACCATCGGTGTATGAATTTTGAAATCCATTTTTGCAAGTTTAACATACAAATCTAAATATTAGATACAAAGAGTAACTAGTCCTTTCTTATGATCATTCAATTATGTAAAATTATAACTCAAAGCCGTAATATTTTATGGTATTTAAGATTTCAAGTTTCAAATTGTGTTGTTGAAATCTACATTTAATTATTGAATAAATATTATTTATGCATGTAAACTAAACAAATTCCAGGAATCCATTAGTTCTCAAATTCTAGAACGTTTTTGTCACGTATTTTGGCATAAATTTTATATTATATTTTTAAATTTAGGTTCAAAGTTCAAACCTTGAAATTGATCTAATTCAAACCATCTCATATACTTGGATCTAATTATGAACTATATTTTTAAATTTAAATCTAAAACCTAAATTGCAAAATCAATCCACTCAAATATGCTTCAAGCATTTTGAATTGAATTATATTATGACATGCTATCATATTATCTTAAACACAATCCGTAATATTTGAATTAACTTAAAGTTTAAACTTAAGTCAATCCAATCTATAAACACACTTCTATCACCAGACGATAATTTAATATCTCATGTGTATATGTTATTGAACTTAGTGTTATATAAATTTATATTTTAATGATAATAAAATAATTGATTTAATCAAGTTAATGAGAAATGACTTCAAAATCTAAAGTAGAAAATCAAGATACATGCCTATGATATTTTATTATAAATCCTTTATGTTCCATTGTGTGAATGATTGTACTTTTGGTAATTTAGTTAAACTCAAAAATATTTTTTATGTGAGTTAAAATATTTTTTACTAAAGAAAATACATTAATTTTAAAGTTATAAAACTTGAACTTAATTATCATATTTTTAAGTCTACAAAATTTTGAATTAAAATATCATATTTTTAAAGTTGCTATAATACGCTACAGTATCATGAACAATACCATAAATGTAACGACCCGTACCTCACCCCGAGGGTATAATTATCATTTCCTACATCTTCCATCCATGCATCTGCATTCATTTCATGTTTCATGGGGTTATGGGTGTGATCCTAGGCTCGTGTGGGGC
>JAVXUL010131531.1:0-15723 GCA_035590515.1 Trichilia minutiflora
TATATATATATATTTGTTGATTTTTAAAGTATTAAAGAATTATATATTTATGTAATTTAATATAAATTATATATCAAATTGATAATATTGATTATTAAATATGTTAAAATATAATTTTAACATAAAATAGTTAAATCTGAATTAAAATGTTTAATATAGATAAAAATAATCATTTTGTCCCTGTGTGATGTATTTATGTAATTTAATATAAACTATATTCCAAAAATTAATAATTGAGATTATTAAATATATTAACATATGATTTTAATGTAAAATGATAAATTATAAATTAAAGTATTTAATTTGGATAAAAATTATTATTTTATCCTTTATCTTATGTTTGACCAAGGGTATTATAGTAAATACATCATAAATATGGATTTATAAAAATTCATAAGATTAATTAATTTGTTAATTAATTAGTTCATTATTTATTTTCTTTAATTGTTAAGGAATGAGATGAATGATGGTATATATTAATGGTTAATATATTTATACTTAGCAAATGATGATTTGTCCAATTTTTCACTTATATGTTAAATGATAATTAGTCTAAATTGACATGATTTCATCCATCTATTGTAGGTGTGTATGTATCACATAAATATCAATTAAATAATTATATTTATTAGATAAATATAGAATTATTTAACTGAAAAAAGAAAAAAATATATAAATATTGATTTCTATTTTCTTAAATGATAATTAATCATGATTTTTGCTCTCTCTCCCTCTTGAATTCAACCATGGTGAAGAAAAGCATAGAGAAGGTGCAAATTGAAGATGTCTTATAGTTTTGAAACTTGTATTCATCAAATTAATAAGTTAGGGAGGTAATCTACCAAAGCCCTAACTTGGTTCCTTTAGGTTTTCTTTATTTTTCATGGTTTTTAACAAGTGTTTTTCGGGGAAAAATTTTTCAATTATTGCATGATTAGATCATAGAATCTATCAAAAATATGATAAATAAAATTAACCTCACAAATTAATCTCAATGAGTTCTTGAAATTTATCAAGAAAAGAGTTAGATGTCACGCCTCTGACCCGTAGGATCTATATGTGACAATCGCTATAAATTTTTTATATATATTTTAAGCTTCAGAACACATGTCAAGAGTCTTTAAAGTTTATAGGTAATTGTATAATTTTATAAATACTCCCAAAATATACAAATCCAATTGACATATCCAATTCTGAAATACACATAATACCAAAAGTTTACCAGTGAACATATGTCATACTGTAAGTCGAGAAAGAGTATTATAGCTGAATCATTAATACGGTTTTAATGTTAAAGCCTTGCCTTTCTACTCCCACAATCGTCTTAAAACTTAAAAGTGAGAGAGACTGGGTATATAGGAGTATATTCCGTGAATAGATAAAAATAGAAATATAGACATTTATATCAAAAATACTTAAAATTCATATTTATAAATTTATGGGGTTTAAAAGAATCATATACATATAAATAAAGGAATCATGCTTTTTAAATTTAAAATATTATTTTAAAATCTTTAAAATCATTAGGTTGGTCTTCTTTTCCAACGATTACTCGGGTCAAGAGTAATCTTAAAATCGTTAGTGGGTTTTTTATGCAGAAAAACAATAATTTATTAGTAAAATATTTATTATAAAAATCTATAAAATATGCATGAGAATTTATAGGAAATCTATCCACCACTGATATTTGTCTTAAGTAATCATATAATACTCCATACGACAGTCATCTACTTTTTATCTAGTGGACCACTTTATCTCAAATAGAATTATTTTCCCCCTTATTATTACCCCACCAGTGCATCACTCTCTTAAACGACCTTCTTTAGATTTGTTTCAGGCTACTAAATCCTGTAGCTATATATGGCTCTCTAGCTATATAATCTTATAATTATAAATCATATAAATCTATTTGGCTCTCATGTTGTATCCACATATAATTAAATCTAACAATTTAACATGTATATATGTATATACATCAATAATATCAAGTCCCAAGTCAATACTCAAATCATTATGAAATCATCATAAATAAATAAATCATCAAAATACACTTGACCTCATCTCAACAATGAAACTCAATGCTAAAGATAATTCATAACTCAATATTCATTTAAAATATAAATATACATATGCATAAAAGTCACATTTCTAACATTCTATCATATTTTGAATAGGTAATTTTCAAATGAACGACTAAAAATAATAAAAAAAAGATAAAAGTATCCACTCTCTATTTAAAGAGGGTAAACACTCCCTACACTCCCTTTCAACCCATAGTTTTCTCTTTTTCTATATTAATGCCTAATAATACAAATAACAATATACATATTAATTTTAAATCCTAATTATTAATAATATAAACTTATATGCAATTCTTATGAAATCTAACTCGGATTTTCTTAATTATCATAGAATTATGGATGCGTAATCTATTTTATGACCATTTTAGCAATGTTCCATAATGAAATCATATGACCGCATTTAATTCAATGTCTACATTCATTTTTTATGATTCTATATCGTTTCAATACCTAATTTATTATTCTATAGAATTTTTACCTCAAATCGATCTAATTCTTTATAAACTCGTATTTATTACCTTTATCCTAACTCAAAACTAACTTAATTCATCATAATTAAACAATAATTTTTGAATAAATAATGAAACCTTAGTCAACACAATAAATTAATTTATTGTTCATATACCTAAATTTTTTAATTCATAATTTTGACAAATCTAATTACACACATATGCATTAACATAAATAAAAGTCGAATTACATCAATCAAATCAATTTAAAATTGGATGAATAATAATCCTAAATTACAAATTCTTCAATTCATCAAATTAACACTTAAATTCAAAAGGTTAAAATTAACTCTAGAAAACTTCGATTACAGCCAATTATTAAAATCTTTAAATGTATAAAGATTGAATCCTAACGTTTCCAATTGTTTCCTAACCTTGGATCTTCACTAAATAGATGAAATAAAGTATGAATAGTATAGAGGATGATGAGTAGAGTTGATTTGTTGCAAAAGATTAAAATTTAATTGACCAAAAATTTTAAAAAGAAATGAAGAAAAAGGAAGGAGTAGAAACGGGAAACAGAGAGGAAAAGAAAAAAAAGAAAGGATACCAGTCTAAACCTCCCCCACCGCCACCCACCCAACCCCTCTCTCCTTTTTGCCTAATTATAGCCCACAAAAAGACCAAAGGATCCTTGAAGAAAAAGAAGAAGACAAAGATTTTTGGGGTGAAATTGACTTTTCAGGGTCAAAATTAATCAAAACCGGGCCAAAATAAATGTGAAAACTCAAACTAGTGCTAAAACAGGTGCAAAGACCGATGAGCTAGTCTTATACAATGGCTTGAACCAAAGCCCAAAATCAGTATCAGTTGGTGAAGGTTTTGAGCCGATTTATCCTATGCATTCAGTTTTTTAACCTCCTCTATTCCGATTCTAATATCTCTCTCGTATAAAGTGGATTTCACTTCTTCTTTTTTTTATACTTGACCGTCATCGACTCTACTTTTAGTAAAAAAAAAACGTTTATCAATTAAAATTTTCTATTAATAAAAATTTAAATTTGAAACATGAGTGTACAATTGACACCTGCAAAATTTTCAAAATTCTCTTATTTCCATATAAATCTTCTCAAATTATCAAATAACATCCATACAAAGTCAATTACACAAAATATAGTACATGAACATATATTTTATCAAAAATAATGAAAATATCCTTTAAGAGAAAAATGATCAAAACACTTTTAAGTCAAAAAGTACAAGATTTACATAGAACTCTATTTTTGAAAAAAAATAATATTAAAGGAGTCAACTCTACTCTCCTAAAGTTTTATAATTTTATTTATAATAAAAAATAAAATTTAATAAATTATAATATTATCAAAAATAAAACAAATAAAATAAAATATTTATATTCTAAAAATAAAATCTCCACAATGTTACTGTATTTGTCTTCCTTTCAAATCAAATATTATAATTTAAAATAAAATTCACTCAATATTAATCTTTAATTTCCTTTCTAATAATCCTTGCATTAACTTTTACACCGATAATAAAAACAATCTCTCTTCAATAATGAGAAATTTTCTTGATAGCATACACATAAATCAAGAATTTTCACTCTCTTTTCTTATTTTTCTTTAAGCTTGACCCTAAAGAATTTATTAACGGTTGTCGCATAAATTGTTGATTTGATGAGTACTGAATAAACGTAAAGCCTTCCTGAGATTCAGACTCACATATGAAAAGTATAAGTGTAAAAATATTATTGGCCTTTAAGTTTGGGGGATGAAGATGAAGAATTCTAGATTATAATATGATATCATAAAAGAGAGGCAATGTGTTAACTAGTTAAAAAAAAAGGTTTGCTTTCTGATTCAACCACCACATTTGGGATACAAATTATGACCGCGCGTAATTGATCTTCAAAAGTGCAATTTACAACGTACAGCCTTATGTCATGTGAAGGAAACTAGATAGATGCAACTTTTGCACATGGGAAAAAAAGATGTACAAACTACAAAGAGCTCTTCACAAGGAACTTCTGTTCCCTCAATTACATAAGATAACCCTTTTTTTCTTTGGACTGCTTTATTCACAGAAACTAAATATTTCATTCTACAAAGAAATATTTCATTCTACAAAGAAAAAGGAAAAGTAGGAAAAGGAAAGGTATGTAGGGAGCTTTCTCTCCCCTCTCATTTATCTGCAATTATAAAAGAGGTAAAATCTTATCAATGAACAAATGATTTGTGAACGAATGAAATGAAATGAATTCGATGTATTGCAGCAGTTCATGAAGACCACTGATCCGGCACTGTGAGAAAATAGCTTGTCATTGCTTTCCGAAATCTTTTCTTGTATTGTTTGGGAGAAATGATTGTCGGGGAAGCATTTTTGGGTCCACCTAGGATCCCGCTTGCCTTCTTAACCCAATTCTCCAAATGCTTGTCCCATGTATATTGTCTCATGAAATCAATGATCCCTAAAACCAGCTCCTTGCGCTCATCATCCACCCCAACCAGCAACGAGTAATCCATAACATGAACAGACTGTTCAAGCACAGGAGGAAAACAAATATACACAACAGTTCAGCAAAACAAATTTCAGATGACCTAACACTTTTTGTCCCTACATTTTCACCCTTTCAGTTTGGATCCAAGCCATATAGCGATTTAAAGCTTTGTTGATTAGACTTAAATCAAGAGGCATGAATGAGTAATTATCCCTATCTAGGCAATTGATGCATCAAGTAATATCTAAATTTGAATACAGGTTGTTAAAGAGGGAAATATTGAAATTGAATCTTCATTCAAACCACATTGGAGGCTAACTTGACATAAACTCCAAAATTCATTATTAGAAAACAAAGAACAGGATTGCGTAGCACAGCATTGTTTGGCTACTTCCAGATATACTTGGGCAACTGAAAGATCCATCAAGTTTAAAGCAAAATTGGCAGCAAACTTTGGGCCGAATTCTGGAATCAGTATGCATAGATTTGTATTGATGAAATGCTAAAAAGAAAACTTACTGCCAAAAATGAAGTGTCATTCCAAATGGCTCTCTCTAGACTTCTCTTAGCCTTGCTTCCAAGAAAAATAGGTTCTGTACGCAGATTTTCTAAAAGATTCATATCCAGCAGTACCTTGTTTGTTCCTGTTGTATCTGGATTGTACCGTGACCTTGCAGAGCCCTTAAGATCATAGACCCTTGAGATACTTCTCTGGTAAAAGAGGTTCTCCATCACCATTAAGTCCATTTTTGTTTCCTTTCCACCTTTCAAGTGTTTCACAGAGACCTGGCATCAAATCATCAAGTAAGAATTACGATATGTAAGAAAATCTTATAAATTTCACCCTAGCACCCACCACCATGTGTGTTCATGTACTTAGAAAGGCAAGGAATGAGACTTAACCTGATAAATACCAAGAATTTTAGCCAGGCAAGTTGGGTTTTGGGAATTAGGGGAACTAGTCAAATAGTTAAAGTATTCTGGTGCAAATTCCTCAAAGGATTCCAACTCAGTTCTTTTGACTTGTTTTATAATAAACCTCTCATCCAATGTCTTGGCAAAAAAGACATTGCTTTTTCCCCCTTGTGCACTCCATTTCTGACTTCGACTCAAGGAAAGTACAAAATCCACTCCATTAGGACAGCATTTCTTTCTAAGAGAGTCAAACTGCTTTGCAAAGTAACAAGTGACAGAAAACTTCACGTTGCCAGCAGCACTCGCAGACTCATCACCAAAAGAAATTGTTAGATGTAGTGACTTTTTGGGATCTGTACGCAAGGTACTCATGAATGTTGAAGCATCTTCAGATCCATAACCACCGTAGTGGATATAATCCATGTCCAGAGAGCCAAATGATTGCCAAGCTGAAAATGTGGAAACTGCAGAACCTTCTTTATAACTTTCGCTTGCACTCCAGCTTCCTTCCTGCTCATAAAACTTATCAGAAACCCAATCATCATATTCCTTAGTACTAAGTGCATGTGATATTATGCTCGTGGGGTCATCATCATAAACAGTTATAACAACATCATTATCGCCCCTCTGAGAAAGTAATAGCTGAGCCCTGTCAGCCATACAGGAAGCAGAAGAGATAAATAAGGGTGTGGAACTGAGAATCAAATTCAGTTTCTGCGCCTCCAATGGTAATATTTGGGAGTAGGTCCCCTTTACATTGGAAACAGGATCTCTGACCATATTCCTGTAATCTCCAGAAGCATGGAAGGATCTAAGCATTGACGAATGCAATGAAGAAGGGGGCAATCCCCTTGAGATTCTGTCCTGGAATCTTAACGCAGAATCGGAATGAACTCTCACTGGTGCAGTTAGTCTTTTAAATGGAGGATTATCGATTTTGCTTATCGGCTTGGCACCAGCTTGGAGGCCATCTGTCATGGATGGATGTTGAAGTACTTGGTCAGTACCTGTCCATGCAGATTCTATTCGCTCAGACAGCATAGATGTAATTTCCCCATCCGAATGCACATCATCCTCTGTGTTTTGACGGATTGTGGTTAATTTGGAGTTTTCAGAACCTAACGGTTCCAAGCTTGGTAAATTAGGCGCCTTTTTCTGCTCCAAATGCAAATCATTTGCAGAAGACTCCTGTGATTCTACAGATCCACACACATTTTCCTCGTGATCAGAGTCAAACTTACCATTCTTACAAAACAAATCATCTGTCAATTCTTTCCGTTGTGATGTTTTCGCAATACAATCTTTTTTAAGGAGAGAATTCGATGAATAAAGCTGATGATCCCAAGTAAGTGAACCAATGAGAAGGGCACGTCTCAAGCGATTTAACTCCAGAATGTCCACAGCTGTCTCACCTGGTTCTGAAGTTTCCATGACCGCTGGCAGTAGCAAGGCCTATATTTACAGGGAGAGTATTAGAAATTATCGGCCTCACAAGTTTAATATGGTTTTGTGGACCAAAAATTAGTGAGAACGGCATTTTAAGAGCAGAACTAATGTTCAGAGTGTACTTACTATGTAATCATTCCTTTCCTTTCTTAACTGATCTTTCAGTTCCAAAATGCGGTTCTTCAAATCGGTTGTATCTGACATTTCGCATCCAATGGAATTACTTCTATGTTCCATGCCTTTGAGTACATCAGATATCTCCGCATACAAGGTTTCCATTTTAACCATAAGCTGTTGGAAATGAAATAAGGTTAACAAACCAGCAAGCTAAACCCTAATAAACATTCAAAAGAAATACAATATACTTTTCTAATTAGCATTTTGTCAAATTTCTAGTGTCAGTGTAATGCAGCAAGGGAAACTCTGGCCTAAATTCATCAAATCACCTCTTCTGCCTCTTTTCTTATCCACTCCTGTTGAGCACGGCCATTGAATTCAAGCAGTGATGGAGGTAAATGGACAGAAAGAATATCAATTGGGGAATACCGGAAGAATGCAATCATGCTCCCAAACCTGCCATAAAATATTTCAGTAATCACCCACATGATAATAAATATATAAATAAAACTTCGCAGTATTTACCCATAATAACGTAAACAGTCTCTCTGCAAGGAATGACCGCAGCTTGCAACACGATTGGCAGTTGCATGGTTGGAAAAGCTAAGTTCTAAGAACTTTCCAAAAGAAAGTCCCCAGGCAGCATCCGACATGACAACTCGACGAGTCGCTGGAGGGACTCCATCTGTATGAGCACACCTTAGGCATCTGTGCCACATCCATATCTTACCATCTCGTTCCCCAGGCAGTCTTACAGAGGAAAGATGTTTAACGTTGATCGTCAGATTCCCCTGCTGGTGGGTATAACACAGAACGTGGGCATCGGCTGGATCATTGCAAGATCGGCAACAAGATGTCTGGACAAAAATAAATCATATTAATCCAGGATCTTTCACAGTATAATAAGAGAATGTAGAAGGAAACTACAAATGAGTTACCTGATCAAATAAGTCATCATGCAGGTATCTCCCAAGCGGCTTATCAAACGAACCATAAAACTTTATCCGCAGGAGCCGAGAGCGTTCACATACAGTTCCTTTAAGCACACAACGGCTTGAAAATGACACTAAAATGCTCTGGTGAGTGTCAGCAGCAGAGAAATATTCACCGGATGCTTCATCTCCGTTAACCCTTTCAAATTTTGTCAATTCATGACTCTGCCCAAGTTGCCTCTTCTCTTGACCCATGACTTCTTGCAGTTCGGGTTGCAAATCATCAAAAGAATTGACAATGGGATCCTTCAAATCTTTGCATCCATCAAAAGAACATAAATTTGAACCCACATCAGGCTCTAAATAATCTTTGCAGGAATCAATGGGCCTATCTACAAACTTATGATCCAAAAAAGCAGGAGAAGAGGAAACATAACTCCGATCAAGACTCTCAGAAAATGATTCCGGTCCCCCATGCTCCAGAATGAGACTAACAGATCCATCATCTTGAGTAGAATCATCTGCAACCTGAGAATTAAGGATAACAGAAATGGCATTAACAGCCATTGTCCTCTCTGGTTTAGCAATTGAACAGTTAAATATCGTTTTAGGCAGAGTAGCACCCTCATCAGCAAGGAAAGAAGTCTCAAGCGATAGGTGATAGGCTGCAAATACTGCATACTGAACAACATGTTTAACTTTCTTTAACTCTTCCCTACATTTACCCCTCAGCAAAACCTGCAAAGAGAACCACAACAATTTGATATGAGACAACCATATTCTGAAAAGCTTTTAACATTGAACAATAAAATTTTATGCTCACATAAAGAAACCTTATTGCATTAAAATTAAAAAGAGCACATGCCACACTGGTATTATTGAAAAAAAGAGGCAGATAGAGAAGTGCAGAAATTCCAAAAATCATGCTATATCCCAAAGCAGCAAAGAAGGCACAAAATTAGTAGTAGAGATGATACACACTACAAAAGGGATGCTAATATTGAACAGCATAACTTCCAGCATTCATAACTATCAGAATGATCACAGGTTCGAGTAGAAAACAATACCGTGCAACCTAAACGCCTTGGACACCCTTCAAAATACATCAATGTTTTAGGTGGTTTCTTGTTGAACTGGTTGGTTGTCTCGTGTTCTTCAGAGACTTTTTCTAATTTGAACAGTTCACAGTGACCCAGTCTTGTTGTAGAAACATCTTCAATTGATGGAGTAATAACTGCACCAGTACACCGGGCTATCCGCTGTAGTAGTGGCTTTTTCACATTGAGCACCAATGAAATATCCTTTGCTAGAAGTAATTCTTGGGCATATGATGAAACACTTTTCTCCACCAGCAGAACATTTGGCCGAAGAGCCTCAATCTTTGAAATAACCATTTTAAGATGATCATTCTCCTGCTCCAAGAAAGAAAGGAAAAAGAAGTTCAAAACTTCATTGGGATCAACTTTCATCTATTTGTATGATTAAGCATAAAATGAGAAAAAACCTGTTGCAGTAATGTATCAAATGATGCCAGCTGATTCTGAACTCTCTGATATTCAAGTGCTCCTCCTAAAATAAGTAATCTAGGATTTTTGTACTGCGACGTCATGCGCTTGTGCTTAATATTTTTTGTACAAACTACTCCCTTAATGAACATGCTGCATACATAAAAATATCACAACTTAATAGAAAGTGGCACAAACCAATACCAGCAAAGGATCCATAGACCTAAGAAATGAAATACTCTTAATGAAATAAAACACACTCTATTATACCTCTCGCTTGGACTTCCTGATGCTATACCTTTAACCTTTACATAATCACCAGGATCCATACTGCCTCCACTTCTAGTATCTGGTTTCACAAAATTTGCAGCCTGCCATGCTATTGTTGTAACAATGCCAAGCCAGTCCTCATCACCATTGTCTTTCACCACTATGATACCCTCAGCCTGTAATAGCTCCGAGACAAGAGCCCTAAAATGTCCCTGTACCACAGCTCTAAGAGGCTCTTTATTACCCTCATTCTGCTTCTCCCTTGCCGGAAACATACAAGCTAGGCTAGTACTGGATGAGAACATTGCACTTGACTCTCCAATATCATCATCATCATCATCATCATCATCATATGAGAATAAATAACTTTCTGCCTCATCATTTTCATCATCGGGTGGTGGAGGATACCAAAGCAGATCATTATTTTCAAAATCTAAAGGCATTTGCAACTTACCATCTTGTTTCTGAGGAATTGCTAAGTCATCAGAGAAATCCTCAGTATTCTCTGGAGCCTCAGTCCCCGGCTCAGGCCTTTTTAAAACAGCCAAGTTTTCTGGATCAAAGGGACAATCATTCTGAAACAATGGGCTACCCCCTTGCCGACGCTGTACCGGATGCCCAACTCTATAAGAAGCAAAACTATTCCTAGAGGGGCTGTCAGAGGGACTTGATCCGACTGACTTAAAATTGTAAAACTCATGTCTAGCACTAATACTACTGGAATCAATATCTGACATATCATGATAATACTCACTATATAGGCTGAAAAAGTGCTTCCCAGAATCCTCTACCTCTTCTTCATCACTCCTGCATCAATAAATAGATACATGGTAAAATATCCACGACCAAACAAGGAAAAAAACACAAATTCAAAAATATTAAAGGCTTTTTAATATTGTTATGTATTATAACTTATTTGTTTAACGTACCAATGCATTTGCTACTGCAATCTAAGAAGAAGTTTACCTGCTGGGTGAGCGGCGAACAGATACAGGAGATGGATGGTCACTAAATGATATCAAACTCCGGCTCCAGCTGCTCACAACATGGGGGGAGTATCCACAGTCCCGAGATTGAAGATAGTGAGCAAGGTGATTGCTCTGAACCAATTCATTTTTCTGAGTACAATCATTTTGCTCAACACTAAAACTAGGTGATGGTGGCTCGGGGCTTTCTCGGGGAGAGACAGAAGGATGAACTTTCTCGCTATACTTCCTTCCATATCCATGCATCACACTAATCCCATCACAGAATTTGCATGACTTGATACCATCTCTCGACTCAACATTGCTCTGATTACATTTCCCACACAACCAGCAACCGCAACTTTGGCAATGGTAACCATTGCAAGAGTCACTGAACTTTGCCTCGCATTCGTAACACGTTATGCAACCGTTACCAGGCATCTCAATTTCACTGGTCAAAGATGATAAATCACTTGCTCCCCAAGAAATCCAAGACCTAACTTTCTCTATCAGATCTAGTAGTGAAGTATCAGGCATTCCCATGGAACAACAAACCCATCAAAATTTGTAACTTCTCCACGTCCTCCTTTTTTCTTCTAGGTTGAGTATTTCACTTTTCTTTTCAAATGAAAAAAAAAAATCTACACCTTTGTTTTTAACTCAAGTTTCTTGTTAAAGAAGTAACAAATTAAAATCTAACAAAACCCACGATAAAAATAATGGGTGATTTGGATGTGTTTAATGGGTTATACTCGATTTTGACCTTTTTTTCCCCTTTTTTTCAGACAAAAATTGGTGTAGACAAGAAATAAAAATTCTCCAAGGATTCCCAAAATATATCCAAGGAGGAAGAAATCAACACAACTATTAAATTCACAAATCAGATATTATTTACACCAAATCTTACAGGAACAATAAACCAAAGATTTGCTAAACAACAACAACAACAAAACTAACCCTAATTTGACCCACGAAGAACCCAGATATAGAAAACCTTAACCGATCCCAGATTCATCAAGAATGCCTCGTCAGAAAAAACACAAGAAGATCCAGTTCAAACCCAACCTCAAATCTTCCTTTTTGTTAATAACCCAGTTCCAAAAATCAACTAACAATAAAGCTTAAGTATCAATAATTGCACTACGAGTAACGAAAGCAGAAGAAAAAACAAACTAAAAAGATGAGTAAATAAGCAAGATAAGTAGAATTGAAGTTAATTTAATTTAATTAATAAAATTAAATGCGAGGCAAAATGAGAATTAAAAGAAGAAAAAGAAGAAGTACGGAGGAGGCTCCCTTTCTGTAGGAAGAATCGGCTCGCATCTCGAATAAAACCAACATATTACTACTAGTTCCCTCCTCTTCAGTTTTATTGCCAAAGCTTTGATTTCTCTTTCTTGTTCCTCCACCCTTCTTTATTTATTTATTCTCATTAATAATTAAAATAAATAATGAATAAATATTCATTTTCAAGAAAAGCACGCTTTCTCTTTCTTTCTTTATTTTTCTCTTTCAATCTCTCTCTTACTTTTCCATTGCCTCCATTACATGATGGATTAGATTCTTTTTATCTACTCGTAGCAGTACCAGTTTCCGTAGGTTAACTGTTGATTGATTGCGGATTAGGGTTTACTTAGGGGGTTATTATTACTGATGTGATATTACAAATGGATAAATAATAGTCAAAATATGACTACAAATTTAATAACTTAAAAGAATAAAATTATCCTTTTATTAAATAATTAAAGTTTATGTATTGAAATTTTTTAATATGTTGAATATTAAGATTTTAACAAAAATAATTTATGTTTAAAATATGAATCTAGATCTAATAATTTAAAAATGAATGAATTACATTTTTAATAATATAAATTATTGTTGAAATATAGCATTAAAAATATTAATATAAATATAACAATTTTAAAAAAAAATATGCCTCTATAATTAATTTAACATCTCTTTTAATAATTACTGTTACTAAAAAATATAAGAAATTAATATATGGCATCTCCAAAAATAAAAAATAAAATTTTAAAATTATAGTAATAAAATTATGTGGATTTTAATAATAATTGTTTAAATTGTAATTTTCTTTTTTTTACCAATACCCTATCCCTACGTAGGGTTTGTAGAGTAGTTAATATGGGTGTTGCTCTCTCTTACTGTGATTGGCCAACATGATACTTGCTTAGGGTTTATCTTTATTTTTTATTATTTTTTATATTTGAAATTATTTATGTTTTGGATTTTAAGGTAAATTTAAGCATTGGTGTCAGCATCGCGGGATAAATAAAATTTTAGTTTTGTCATGATTATTTATTATTTTATTTTTTCAGAAAAGATGGAAAAATTAATATACATATCAATACATCAAATTTTGTAACATATCATATATTTTGATGTATCAATATATCAATTCATAGTAGCCAATTCCTCTCTTATTTTATAATATTATCCCAATAATTTGCTTTTTTTTAAACAAATACCTAAACATTTATTGATAAATAATCTATTATTCTTCATAAAAATATTAATTAATATTTATTTTCAAACACACTATAAATATTTCGTATGTTTTATTTTATTTATTAGGACAGAAAATGGGTATGTGGATCTCAACAATTTATTTAAATATTTTAAATAATTAACTATTTTGCAGTGATTTTAGGGAAAAAAATAATGCAACGGAATAATAATATCATTAATAGAAATTATTTAATTATATTTTAGTTTAGTAATTAACAAATATTGGACTGGATTGAATTCACGCGTCTTTTGACGCCCTATTGAAAAATCTAGATTTTGGTGGGTAAAGGTAACGGGTCAATCGGGTTACCTTGTGGAATATGAATGTGAAATCTCATGGGAAGTGTTTTTTTTCTTTTCTTCTTTTAACAAAAAAGAAATATTTTTTATGCTTTTTTTAAAATTAAGAATAAAAGGTTAATAAATTTTAAATTGCCCAAAATAATTTATTTATTTATTTATATATAAAAAATTGCTTTAATTTTACTAATAAATTAAAGTCCATATTTTGCACAGAGGCTGGCTACCATGCGCCTAAAATTGAGATAAAAGTGTTTGTCAAAGCACAAGTAATTATACCCTTAAAAAAAAAACATATATAATTCTATAAATCATATAAAAATACTAAGAAGTTGACTTTATATTAGTCATTAAGCTTAAATTGATTAGACCACTTCACTCAAATGGGTTCTTATCGAATTCATTTTTTAAAATATAAAATGATACACTTATTGATTAGAATTATTAAGCATTGCCATAATTTTTGTTCTAATATGGTCAAGAATTTATCAAAATCTTTGATGCATATCATTGAGCACTATTCATATAAATTTACCTTTAAAAGGATAATTCAACTTTATAAAGAAAATTTACCCTAACAATTACATAAAATTTGTAATTTTTTTTAAACGAAAAAAGAAGACGATTGAATTTTTTTTTTTTAAATAAAAGAAGAATATCAATTATTTATTATTCAATTACTAATAAATATTTTTAATATCCGAATTATAAATAACAACGAAAAGAAAGGAAAATGGGAAGTTGAGTCAGATGTCGTGTCTCCTACACATAATTTTACAGGTAAGAATGGTTTGTTGGCATTAGTTTGGCATTTTGGTTTGTTTGGTAAGAAAATATCTGCTAAGTTATGTATACTGCCAAGGATGTACTGAAAGATGCAAGAAATTCGAAGCTATATTTCCATTTCTATAACTTTTTTTTTTTTATTTCCTTTTCTTCTTGGCATTTTCTATGCTTTATCATAAATATTCTCTTTTAATGTCCATTAAATTTTCATCAATCCACGGGAATAAGTTCTAATGAATTTTTCTTATATCATTATGGATATATATGATCGAAAACTTCAATCGTCAGTCAATATCCCGGGATTTGTTACGGGACTCAGACTCTCGACTACTTTAAAGCAGCGTCACAGAGACGGGAGCCAGGCCTAAGTCAAAAACGTTCATGGTATCCTGACCGGCAAGTACCATGATAGACGGTACCAAACGACTGAAGAAAACTGGGACCTGACCCCCTAGACGCTTCAATAAAGATATCATTGGGGGATTAAACTTGGGACCTTAAGGTCCCAAGCCCAATTCCCACCACCAGGCCACCCCTAAGGGGTTATAATAAACCAAACAATTTGAACAAAGCAAACTTATTATATAATTAAGTTTGTATACAAAATATATAAAAAAGAAAAGAAAAGAGTTGTGCCCATGTTTATATTTACAAGAATTGAACCCTTAGTCTTTGTGATAAATAAGGGTGGACATATACAATTTAGATTCAGATAAAATTTTAAATTGATTTATACGTTATGTTTTAAAAATAAATAAAATCAATTCAATTCAATTCGTTAAACTATTATAAATCAATCAAATTCAAATCACAAAGTATAGTTTAAAGTAGGTTGAATTCATAGGTTGAATTATATTATAAAATTAAAAATCTAATAATTAATTATTATTAATTCTAAAATCTTTTATTAATATTT
>JAVXUL010131541.1:0-15723 GCA_035590515.1 Trichilia minutiflora
TTCGACGAGACTCACAGGTGGTCAAACTATCACAATAAAGAACCGTACACCCCACCTATGTAGTCTCCACTCACCTATGCGACCTCTCAATTAGGTCGACCCTAAGCTACCTCCCTAGTAACTAATTCGACGAGACTCACAGGTGGTCAAACTATCACAATAAAGAACCGTACACCCCACCTATGTAGTCTCCACTCACCTATGCGACCTCTCAATTAGGTCGACCCTAAGCTACCTCCCTAGTAACTAATTCGACGAGACTCACAGGTGGTCAAACTATCACAATAAAGAACCGTACACCCCACCTATGTAGTCTCCACTCACCTAGGCAACCTCTCAATTAGGTCGACCCTAGGCTACCTCCCTTATAGCTACAGTAAACAAGCCTAGCCTACACGATCATCATCACCATTGTATAAATTTTGCCCTCATGACCGTTATCACAACATGTATAAATCATAAAATGTGGTCCACCGACCGTATCATCGAATATTAAACATAAAAGCTAGCCCACTGGCCATAACGTCATCATGAAATCATGTAAACAAAACCAATCTATATCAAGCAACATATATGCATTTCCACTACAGTGACAATCAGAAATAAATCCATTTAAAACATTTACTATGAAAAACAAGATGTAAAATAAATATCAAAACGAAATAAGTTCATCATTGCTTAGGGAGGGTATACACTCCCTAGTTTCCCTCGTTTCTCGGTGGGCCACGCGTATACCTTGCTCGTGCATCATCGTTTAAACACAAGCATTCCAAATATATCAATATACAATCTCAGATGCGAGTAAAACATGTATGCGTGAAATGTATGCTAACCCCGGATTCTCTTAAATTTGGGCAATAATGAAATCGATCTAAATTCTCGTTACTCGTCTAATCACTAAAATAAAATTACCACAAACCCACATTGTTGCAACTAGCGTAATTCGGCCCAATTTCACCATCTAGACAAGCGGATCCCATGAGCTCATCGAAACAGTAACTTCAATTACTGTTTATACTCACCCAATTTCTTCAAATCACATTTCTAGCTTCCTATCAACTTGTTGAGTTATTCTACAATGTAATTAGCATTCAAAACCCACAATGCACATGCCAAATCTATCAAAATCTATCTGGATGAACAATAAAACCCATACGAATCAAATTTGATAAAAATGCAAAATGAATATAAAGACGAGTTAGAATCAAAGCTATAAATCTCGTTGTGTGGTCGATTTACTTCGATTTGGCCTCAAACCCAGAAAGCCCCAAAATAAAGTTCGAAACCCTAGCTCCTCTCCTTTGATTTTTGCGCTCTAATGCAAAAATGACGCTCCCAGGAAGTTAGATACGAAGAATACAAATGATTGACGATGAGAAATCAAAGATATGGCAAAATATATGTGGGAGATAGAGAGAACAGAGAGAGAACATGCATGAGGGAGAGAGGGAGGAGCAGGGAAGGAAGAAAAGGAGAAAAGTGTGAAATCTGGGCCTTGGCCCCCTATTTATAGAAAATGAGTGAAATTATCATTTTACCCTTAAGTTTCCTTAAGGAGAAGTTTCTAGAAGAGGGTAATTTTATCATTTCATGTTGATTCGATCGAACGAAAAGAAGTTCGTTCGAATGAATCACCCCTTTCGATCAAATAAATCAAGGTTTATTCAAACGAATCCTTTGATATCTACAGAAGTCAAAGAGCTTCTATTTTATTGATCGAATGAATAACCTATTCAATCGAACAAAACCTCATTCGATCGAATGAATCCCCCTATTCGTTCAAAAGAATAAATGCCACAAATTTTCTAAGGAGTCCTTAAAACTTCAATCGAACTAATCACCTTATTTGGTCGATCGAACCCGCTAAAATTAAATATCTCACTTGAATCCTCTTCAAATTGAAAAATATGATTAGGGTCCCACTCAAAATAAAAAATACTTTTAATTATGTTGAGGTCCCTGCGTTTACGACCCTAAAATTCTATCTTAACCAATCAAATCCTCGAACTAAGTTACAGGATCACGTTCATATGCACACGGTGTACATGATAGATGCAAATGCATAAACAGTAAAAGTATAAAATTACCGTTATACCTTTGAGATCTAAGAACGGGCCTCACAAATCTACCCCCCTTAAAAGAATTTATCCTCAAAATTCAACATACCTCAGTACTAGAAGAGATGGGGGTATTGCTGTTGCATCTGAAGCTCAGGCTCTCAAGTCATTTCCTCAATTGCATCACTCCTCCATAGAACTTTTACCATAGGAATGATCTTACTTCTCAATATCCGCTCCAGACGATCGAGTATAGCCACAAGTTACACTGTACACTTTAAATCCTCTTTCAATTTAATAGGAGGCAATCCAATGATATGAGAGGGGTCGGATACGTGTTTCTTTAACATGGATACATGAAAGACATCATGTATCTTTTGCATCTTTGATGGTAACTCCAACGTGTAAGCCACGGGACCAATCCGTTCAATTATTTTGAAGGGTCCAACAAATCTTGGGTGAAGCTTTCCTCTATTCCAGAATCTGATCACTCCTTTCCAGGGTGACACTTTTAAGAAAACCTGTTCACCCACATCAAACTCCAAATCCCTTCTTCTATTATCCGAGTATGATTTTTGCCTATCCTGAGTTGTCTTTAACCTGTCTCGGATAACCTTTACTTTCTCTGTGGTGGCTTCAATTAATTCAATATTGTCTAGCTTTTCTTTGCCCACTTCATCCTAGCATAAAGGGGTTCTACATTTTCTTCTATACAAAGCTTCGTATGGTACCATTCCTATGCTGGATTGATAACTATTGTTATAAGCGAACTCACCTAGTGGAAGATATTGATACTAATTCCCTTGAAACTCTAGTACATACTCTCTTAACATATCTTCTAGAGTTTGGATAATTCTCTCTTACTGTCCATCTATCTGAGGGTGGAAACTTGAGCTGAAATTCAACCTGGTACCCATAACTTTTTGAAGACTGGGCCAAAGTTGAGACTGGGCCAAAGTCGAGATGTGAGATCTCGATCTGACACAATTATCACAAATACACCATGTAATCTTACAATCTCTGCTATATATACCCTGGCTAGCTTCTCAATTGGATATTTAGTTTTGATGGGTAGAAAGTGTGCAGACTTGATCAATTGGTCCACCATTACCCATATTGCATTATGTCCAACTTGAGTACATGGCAGTTCTACCACAAAATTCATGGTGATATCTCCTATTTCCACTCCAGTATAGGTAATGACTGAAGTATTCCTGCTGGCTTCTGATGCTCAGCTTTAACTTGCTGACATGTCATACATCTGGCAACAAACTCTGCGATGCCCCTTTTTATTCCAGATCAGCAATAACTTTCTCTGATAGTTCTGTACATCTTCGTGTTACCAGGATGCATTGCAAAAGTTGAACAGTGAGCTTCTTCCAGGATGGCGTTTCTCAAATCATCATAAGAGGGTACACATACCCTACCTCTCAAAGTTAAGACTCCATCCTAAGAGATATAGGAATCTCCAACATTACCATCCATAATTCTCTGGCAAACTTTCACTAACTTGGGATCTTGCATCTGCTTTTCTTTTATTTGATCTCGTAGAGTCGATCTCACAATAAAGTTGGCTAACATCGAACCATCTTGACCGCACTCTAGGGTCATTCGCAAACTCTTCAATTCTAGTAGTAATAGAAGATAAGCTGTCCGAACATATGCCACTATTAGTGAAGATTTTTTGCTTAAGGCGTCTGACACCATATTGGCTTTCCCTAGATGATAATCGATCACCAGATTATAATCCTTGATCAATTCAAGCCATCTTCTCTGCCTTAAGTTTAGTTTCTTTTGAGTGAACAAATACTTCAACCTCTGATAATCTGTAAAGATCTAACACCTCTCTCCATACAAATAATGTCTCCATATCTTGAAGGCAAAGACTACCGCAGCCAACTCTAGATCATGGGTCGGGTAATTCTTCTCATGCTTCTTAAGCTATTTAGAAGCATAGAAAACTACCTTCCCATCCTGCATTAATACACAACCTAGTTCCTGTTTGGAGGCATCACTGAATACTATATATCCCTCTCCAGGAAAAGGTAGTGTCAACATTGAAGTTGAGGTGAGATGACTCTTCAACTCCTGAAAACTCTGCTCCCATTCAAATTTAACATCTTTTCTCATCAAACATGTCAGTGGGGTAGCTATCAGAGAAAATTCTTTAACGAACTTTCTGTAGTAACCTGCCAATCCCAGAAAACTTCTAATCTCTGTGACAATCTTTGGTCTCTCCCACTGAACAATAGCTTCAACTTTTTGAGGATCAACAAAAATCCCTTCTTTGGAAACTACATATCCCAAGAATATCATTTCTTGAAGCCAAAACTCACATTTCAAAAACTTTGCATATAACCTTCTCTCTCTCAGTATCTATAACACAATTCACAGATGCTGAGCATTTTCTTTCTTGATCCTCGAGTAAACCAAGATATCATCGATGAAGACAATCACAAACTTATTGAGATAAGGATAGAATACCCGGTTCATGAGATCTATGAATGCAGCTGGGGCATTAGTTAACCTAAACAGCATTACAAGGAACCCGTACTGACCATAACGCGTCCTGAAGGCTATTTTGGCTACATCACTTTCCTTAATTTGAAGCTGATAGTATCCAGATCTTAAATCAATCTTCGAGAATACACTCGCTCCCTACAACTGATCAAATAGATCATCGATCTTGGGCAATGGGTACTTATTCTGGATGATGACTCGATCCAACTGTCAGTAGTCTATACACAATCGCAGAGTCCCATCTTTCTTCTTAAAAAACAACACCGACGAACCCCAAGACGATATACTTGGTCGGATGAAACCCTTATTAACTAAATCTTGAAGTTACACTTTCAATTCTTTAAGCTCAACTGGAGCCATACGATAAGGTGGCATCAAAATTGGCGTAATTTCAGGAGTCAAATCAATATTGAAATCGAATTTTCGTTCTAGTGGCATTCTTAGTAACTCATCTGGAAAGACGTCTGGGAATTCTCTTACTACTGAAACCTGGTCAAAGGAATACCCTGAGGTGGTATCATCAACTACATGTGCCAAAAATCCTTGACACCCTTTCTTCATTAATTTCTGAGCTTCCATCACACAAATCAAGCTACTAGATAGGATATTCCACTCACCTAAGAAAACTATCTCTGATCCCTGAAGTCCTCTAAATACAACCTGTTTCGCAAAGCAATCCACAGTTGCACGATGTATGGATAACCAATCCATCCCTAAAATCGCATCAATATCCTCCATCCTTAAAAGGATCAAATTTGCTACCAACTCAACTCCATTCATAACCACAACACAATTTTTGAACACCATCTTTCGTAATAATTTCTGGCCTAATGGGGTATGTACTATAATCTCTTGGTTTAGGGGTGACAATGAGACACTAGCATGAGGTGCTAGAGCAGTGTTGACAAAAGATCGATTAGAATCTGGATCTAATAATGCATATCCAGGTTGGTTGAAAATCATAATCATACCAGTCACTACATCTGGATTAGCCTGTACCTGCTCCTGATTCAAAGCAAACACTCTGGTTTGCACTCTATCTCGAGTCCTTTGAGTGCCACGGGATGCTGCTGAGGAACTGTCCGCACCTGATCTTCTACCTGCAGAGACTGTAGGCAGCTTAACTAGTGGTTGTTGTTGAGGTACAGGGTATTGGATAGTCTGACCATTCCATCCCGCTCTACCTAGCTTAGGACAGTACATTCTGATGTGCCCTGTTATCCCACAATGAAAGCATGCTAGCGGTTGATTACACGGGTCTGTGTGATATCGTCTATAATTAAGACACCTATCTATACCTTGACTCTGTCTTGATCCTTGAGGCTGTCCAGGAGCTGACGACTTAAATCATGAGGGTTTTTGGCTTTGAGGAGAAAGTGAAGAAACACTGGCAGGATTAGTAGCAGAGGCTTCACTGGAAGAACCAGTGCTACTACTCTTCTTAGATCGAGAGCCAACCTGAATACTTAAATCCTTTCTCTTTTGGAACTGACTCCTTGATCGTCTCTCTCCTACCAATTTCTCTGCTTGAAGAGCCATCTGAATCATCTCTTTATACTCCTGAGTCTCTGACAGTGAATCCTCTCACAGATTTTAAAATTCAGACCCTCTTCAAACTTAGCACATAGACTCTCTTCATTTGCAAACTCTGGCACAAACTCCACCAGCTCTCTCAATTGGGTCTCATACTCCGTTACTGACTTACCCATTTGTTTTAATCAGAGGAATTCCTTCTTCTTCTGAATACGATGGACTAGATTGAAATACTGATCTCGAAATTCTTGCACAAAATTATCCCAAGTCAACTTTGCTGAAACTCTAGCTTGCACATTCTCCCACTAAGTAGCTGTACTGTCCTCTAATAATCTGACAGTCACCTTTAACTTGTACCTGTCCTCCAACTTCATATCATTCAGATCAATCTCCAGTTTCGTAAACCATCTATTAGCCATAGCCGCATCTATAGTGCCTTCAAACGGTACACTTCCCAATTGTCAGATTTTCTTAATGAACATGGATAATTTTTGAGTTGATCTCGATGCTTCTATGGCCTGTGTATTCTAATATTTCATGAAGGCAGTCCATTGCTCGAGGGTCATGGCTGGAGCCATTCCCATTCATAGTTGCTGGTATTGAGGAGGAGGAGGCTTATGCTGTTGCTCAGGTTCCTGTAGAGGCATATACGAAAGCCTTTTCTTCCACATCGGGCATGATTTTCCTCCTCTGTCTACCACGACCTTGCCTAGGTCTCGAAGACATTAATACTACAAAATAAAGTACAAAATTCAAATACACGCATTTAATGTGGTGGTGATGCTTGCTGTGACTCAATTCACCTAGTCCATTGAAAACTCATAAAATTATGTACATAATTTCAAAGACAGTCGAAAAGCAAGTTTGGTTGTTTCCAAAATCAGTTAAAAGCAAAAGCTCTGATACCACTAAAGTTGTCAGGCCCCAACCCATGGGTCTCACATGTGACAACCATCACAGATTTTTAATAAGCATTTCTTAGGTCCTGAATGCTTACTAAGAACCTATAAGACTAAAACAATAAACAAATATAATGCATTTTCAAAATCACTTAATAAGGCACTTCTAAAATCGAACCATCCCAATCCACCCAAACTTCAATTTATTTCAAAAAGCCACAAACACTTTTATAGGGAATATTTCAATTCTTTTCACAAACCCCATAAAATTGTAAAAGGTAGCAAATCTCAGATAAAATACACACAATATCAAATCTGTTTACATATTTGTCTCCAAAACATGAATAAAAATACAAGTCCAAAAGATAAATCGGATTTAGTGGACTAGACTTCCCTAAGTGAGTCGATTATAGGAGTATACCTGCACTTCTCTAAATTAGAAGGATTATCAACACTGTTAGCCGTCGACCTAAGCGAACCTGAAATTGAAAGGTGAGAGAGAATGAGTATATAGGAGTATACTCTATGAATGAACCAAAGCAAAATAACCATAAATAAATAAAATATGATTATGAGTAGAAAAGCATACGCACGAAAATGATAAATACTTCTTTTAGTATAATCTTATACCCAAAATCAGCGGGCTGATTGCTTTTCTCGGAGATAACCCTGGCCCTGGGCATCCTAAGTCTGTTAGTGGATTTTATGCAATAAAATCATGCTATTTATAAAAATAGGTCTTTTAAATGCAAAGAATAAAACATGCATGGTTAAGTTTTATAAAAACAAGCCTACCACTAACGTTCGCCTCGGATTAGTCATGGGGTGACATCAGTAACTAATCTGATGAGACTCACAAGTGGTCAAACTATCACAATAAACAATCGTACACCCCACCTGTGTAGTTTTCACTCACCTAGGCGATCTCTCAATCAGGCCAACCTTAGGCTACCCCCTATAGCTACAGTAAACGAGCCTAGCTTACACAACTGTCATCACCAATGTATAAACTTGGCCCTCATGGCCGTCATCACAACATGTATAAATCATAAAATGTGGTCCATCGACCGTATCATCGCATATCAAATATAAAAGCTGACCCACTGGCCATAACGTCATCATAAAATCATGCAAAGAAAACCAATCTATATCAAGCAACATATATGCATTTCCACTATAGTGGGAATCATAAATAAATCCATTTAAAATATTTACCATGAAAAACAAGATGTAAAATAAATATCAAAATGAAATAAGTCCACTCACTACTTAGGGAGGGTATACACTCCTTAATTTCTCTTGTTTCTTGACGGGTCACACGGATACCTCGCTCGCACGTCATCGCCTAAACACAAACATTCCAAACATATCAATACACAATCTCAGATGCAAGTAAAATGTGTATGCATGAAATATATGGTAACCCCGGGTTCTCCTAAATTTGGGCAATACACAAAATCTACCTAAATTCTTGTTACTCATTTAATCACTAAAATAAAATTACCACGAACCTATATTGTTGCTTAACTAGCATAAGTCAACCCAATTTCATTATCTAAACAAGCAGACCCCACGAGCTCACTGGAACAGTAACTTTGATTACTGTTTATACTCACCCAATTTCTCCAAATCATATTTCCATCTTTATATCAACTTGCTGAGTTAATCTACAATGTAACTAGCATTCAAAACCCACAATGTATGTGCCAAATCTATCAAAATCTATCCAAATAAATAGTAAAATTCATATGAATTAAATTTAGTAAAAATATGAAATTAATATATAGACGAGTTAGAATCGAAGCTACGAACCTCATGGTATGGTCGGTTTGCTTCGATTTGGCCTCAAACCCAAAAAAGTCCCAAAATGAAGTCCGAAACCCTAGCTCCTCTCCTTGGATTTTTGCACTCTAATACAAAAATGACACTCCCAAGAAGTTAGATACGAAGAATACAAATGATTGACAGTGAGAAATCAAAGATATGGAAAAATTTATGTGGGAGATGGAGAGAATAGAGAGAGAACGTGCGTGAGGGAGAGGGAGAGGATAAGGGAAGGAAGAAAAGAAGGAGAAAAGTGTGAAATTTGGGCCTTGGCCCCTTATTTATAGAAAATAAACGAAATTATCATTTTGCTCTTAAGTTTCCTTAAAGAGAAGCTTCTAGAAGAGGGCAATTTTCGTCATTTCACATTGATTCGATCGAACGAAAAGGAGTTCGTTCGAACGAATCATCCCCTTTGGTTAAACGAATCAAGGTTCATTCAAATGAATTCTTTGACGTCTATAGAAGTCAGAGAGCTCCTATTTTATCGATCGAACGAATAACCTATTCGATCGAACGAATCCCCCTATTCGTTCGAACGAAAAGAGGGATTCGTTCGATCGAGTGATATTCGTTCGAATGAATAAATGCCATAAATTTTTCAGGGAGTCCTTAAAGCTTTCGTCAAATGAATCACCCTATTCGATCGATCGAACCTGTCAAAATTAAATATCTCATTTGAATCCTCCTCAAATTAAAAAAATCATTAGGGTCCCACTCAAAATAAAACATACTTTTAATTACATTGAGGTCCCTACGATTACGACCCCAAAACTCTATCTTAACCAATCAAATCCTTGAACTAAGTTACAGGATCACGTTCACATGCACATGGTGTACAGGATGGATGCGAATGCATAAATAGTAAAAATATAAAATTACCGTTATGCCTTTGAGATCTAAGCACAAGGCTCACAAAATATGTGCCAAAGTAAAGATTTGTCAAATTTGTGGCTCATATTTGATATTTGGGTATTAGCAAAAATATTGGTGTGTGTATGGGTGGGTGGGTGGGTATATGATATATGTTAACTTAGTTGGTTTTGTGGGTCTAGTCTATAACTTATGTATTTTTATAAAAGCATATCTTAGTCACACATATATACCCTTTTTATTATATCTATATTAAAATTTCTCCTCTTTTATAGTTTTTCCTTTTGCACATCGCAAATTTTTTTCATGTAAAATTGGGTATTCCTTTATTATTTATTACTTTCTTAGTCTTTTATTGTTATTTATTATTTACTTAATTTCTATTTCGCATAACAAATTCAATTTTAAATTGCAAAGAATATGAATCTAAGAATATGCAATGGTAGATTTGTAATCTTAAATGGAGAGTGTTGTTGGTGATATAATCTAATACAGGGATGGCAAAACTTTGACCCAAGTTTTGTTACACTAGACTTGGCTTAGACTAAACCTGGACTAGGATCAGTTTAGGCTCGAGTTTTACATCCAAGATAGAAATCTAAATTTTATATTAACTAGATAACAATTGTTATATCTCTATATTATATATATATATAATATTTATAATTAATGCAAAATTTTAGATATTTTAAAACTATGTTTGAAAGATTAATATGCATAAAATATTAAAATAAATATTAATATATAATTATATATAAAATAATAAATTAAATTATTATTATCTATTTATTTTATCTATAAACCTTGAATCGAAATCGACCTCAACCTGAAACTATAACAAGTTGGGTTGGGGTCGAACCAAGCTAAAATGTTAAGGCTTGGGCAAGGCCATGTTCTAGTTTGAATTTTTTTACCATCTTTACCCTAATGAGAAAACAAGGTGGGTGGGTGGGGGGGGGGGGTATTGGGTTTCAATTGGTAGGATACATGAATAGTCATAAATAGTGAAAGAGACAATTTAAGTTCAGTGGAGGCCATTGTCCCTAGAGGTAGTAAACAGGCCGGACCAGACTGACACAACCCATAAAAATAAGGTTTTCAAGGGTTATCGTGCCAGGCTGGGTTCGGTCCGATAAAAAAATTAAAGGCTCAGTATGGTCCACGAAGCATGGCGCAAAAGGGTCGTGCCGTACCTGTGGGCCAAAATATTATTTTAATAATATATTATTATTATTTTAATAATAATAATTATTATTATTATTATATTTTAATATTATTTATGGATCGGGTCGGGCTTGGCACAGTCCATCATAGGCTCGTGCCGAGTTGGGCCCTTCACGGGCTCATGTCGAGCCCGGCTAGCTAGCCTAATCCCTTGGTATGACACAACCCTTTTACTGATCGGCCCGACACATTTGTTATCTCTAGCTGTCCCTATTGAGTATTTAAAAAATATTAAATAACAAATATTTAAATAAAAATAAAATAAAAATGATAAAATATTAAATTAATACTAAATAAAATAGTTGGCCTCCTCTATCCGATCCACCTCACTCTCCCCATAGTCTCATTCTACTCTTTTCATCTTTTTTCCCCTTCTTCTATTCTCTTGTGTTTTACCATTTTAAAGATAATTTATTTATTTATTTTTTTTTATCATATTTCTATTCTATTTTATTCAATCTGCTCGCGATATAATTATTTTAATGATTTGACTTTGATTTAAATATATGTTAAACAGTAATTCTAGATCAAATTTGAAAATTTCCTTAAAAAATTAAGACAAATTAAAGTGTGTACAGTTAAATATTAAATAGTAAGTTTTTTTTACCTATTTACCTTATTAATTTTGTTTATTAACCAAATTATTAAAGTTAGGATTTAAGAATTATAACTTCAATTTTTATCCAATTGTCAAAATTTTAATTTAATATTATTATTTTGTATTAAAGAAAAATGATGAATTAGTACTTATTTAGATCTTTAAAATTTTTTAATTAAAATAGAAAAATTCTGAAAATTTTTTATTTTGCTCCTCTTCCTTCAATTTCTGATTTCGCCACGGTTGTGAAGACAAAAGGTGGCAAAGGAAGTCATTCAAGACAAGATGAGACTCATTGCAAGAATTGAGATGAGACTCATTGCAAGAATTGAGATGAGATTGTGTGTTTAGTCAAAAGTGGTCATGCGGAAATTCCTACCTAACCGTAGAAATTCATGGTGGTACTCGACAATGGTTGTCGGCGATATAATAGCTTTTGATGGCGAAATGGTTCCTGGGTTGGGCGACAAATATAAAAGAAAGTGAAAAGAGGTGGGTGATTAGTGGTTTTTTTTTTTTTTTTTTTTAAATTTAGAAAAAAATGTTTTTAGTTTTTATTTTAATTAATATATCTAATATTTTAATTATTTAAAATATTTTAATAAATATTTTTAGAAAATAACTTTTATTTTTAGAAAGTATAGGGAGTGATAAAATATCAGACAAAAAATAAGGGTAGTATTGGGCATTGTCTCTATAAATGTTTATATTTACAGCAGGTAAAAATCCGGAGTGTTGGTAAATATAAATAGTGTAATGCACAAATATGTATTTCTTGTATCTCTTATAAATTATAAATAATAGAAAGGCCAAAGCCCTTATACTACTTAGTATATAAGGTCCATAAGCATGAAGAAGTAAAGTCATTGGGAGTTGCCCGGTTACTAGACACTTCATGTACTGTGTAGAAATAAAATAAGATTTCTAAATAAACATATATATATATATATATATATATATATATATATATATATATATATATTTCTTATCTTTTTCAAATTTTAATATAATTAAATAATTACACACATTAAAATTTGAAACTTGAAGATGAATATAAAATTAAATTATTGTATTAATAATTATTTTTACTTGCAATATCAACTTTTATTACACATTTAATTTTTTATTATATTCATTATATTTTTACAATTTTTTTAACTTATTTAATATTTAACTGGAAACCCAATTACTTTATTCGAATAATTGTATTATAATTAATTAATTTTCATTTTTCGACCTCTTTTGGGCCATAAATAATTTTTATTGTTTATTTATAGGAACAGAAAGACCAAGTCTTGGTCGGATGAAAGCAACATTTGAAATTTGACGACAACTGGAAAATATTATTTTATTTGTTAATAATTAACAAAAGAATCTATTCAATAACGCGTACTCATAATATTACGTGCTTTGGTTCCCTTGTCTTATTATTGTGTGTTTACCTTTTCTTCGGTTATCCGCGTAATCCCATTTTCTTGCTGACGTGTCAACTTTGTTGTCATTCCTTCTTTTTCTTGACCTTCAAACGTCATTTTTGGGTTATCTCATCTCATCGACGTCCAAGCAAAAATAAATAAAATTAAATAAAATAAAAATTTATAATTTTTTTTTTTGAAAAGATAAAGTCCATAAGTTATTGTCAAGCATATGACATTGAATGTCGTGTGCGATGATCATATATTTATTTCTAGAATATAAGAGAAAGAAGGATTTTTTTCTTATTTTTTGAAAAATTTAATATTTACGTCCATATTTCTTTGTTAAAATTTTATCAATAGAGTCTTTATTATTTATAGAATTAAATTTAAAATATAAAATTTAATGATTACAACACTTAAATCCTTTATTTACACTCCTTTTAATAGTTAATTTAGTTAAAAACGATTTAAATAATATATAAAATAAATTTTAGACTTTGATTTCTAATTAGAAAAAATAATTAACTCAAATAATATTATTTATTAATAAAAAAAATATTTAAATTAAATTTTTTTTATTTTAAATAACACTTTAAATATTTAATTATATTTAAATATTTGAAACCTCTTTAAGAATTTTAATTATATTTATGTCATTAACTGACATGTATTGTAAGAATGCTAATTTAGATTCAAATTTTTTTTTTTATAAATATATAAGACTATTAGTGTATATTTATATATATATTGATGCAAAAAGTTGATTTCGTTCTCAACTCTGAATACCAGCAAGTCTTCACTTCTCGTTCTTGAGCTTTAAGACTGTAAAATACAGAACACCTCAGGGATAAAACCGATTTCTCGGTAAAAACCCTCCGATACTTAAGTTAGAGAAGATTTTGCTTAGTGTGTAAGAAAGGTGTGCATGTAAGCCAAGAACATAAAAAACTTCAATTAGTTAGAATGAGATTGTGTGTGTGTCCAGAAAAACCCTTCTATTCTTTTGGAAAGTCTCTTTAAAATTTTCACCCAAAGCCTGTAAAAAATCTCTTGGAATGAGTGAAGAAAAAGAGAATCTATACCTTCCTCGATTTCTGGATGCTGTATATTGGAAGCCTAGGAGTTTATACCTTTAGACACGTGTTGCTACATGGCTAGTGTGCCCAGGAAAATTTGCGACAAAAGTCAGAGGACATGGGAAATCGTGATACTGTTTCTTGTTATGTCATCCCCGAGGCCCTGAGTGCAGGTCCCTCAAAGTGAAGCTTTCAACTCTCCCAAGAATGAAATCCCTTGGTTCTTAGGAGGCTTTTATACAGCGAGTCGTAGCCTCGATGTCGCTAGAAGGTAACGCGGTAAAGACTTGTAAATCCTGAATGCCCGTGAGTCCTTACTATTCTGTATAAATATATTGGTCCAACTCTCCGAGCCCAAGAGGCTTGTTATAGAAGGCCCCGAACCCAAGTGTGAGTTAGCCATGAATAACTTGAAGGAGACCCCCTGACTGATCGCCTTGGGCAGAGTGCCCGAGGTTATTTAGCTATTTCCCTAGGTAATGTAATTGGCTTCTCGGGACGACGTCGTATCAGGGAGTCCATCTCAAAGTAATATAGACATTTGATGGGCCGGGATAAAGGCATGGAGATGGGTTTGGACCATTAGGTTGGGTCTCGATAAAATACCCCAACACTAAACCCCCTATTTTTAATTAAATAAGGCTTTAATTGAAAATTGTTCAACTCCCGCTTGGCTGTCACTCACGTTTCGGTTACTTCTCCGGGAATGCAATCGTCTATACACTTGTCATCGCCCCATTATCGGATCAGTCTGAAAGGTCGTGATATTTGGGCCGTCATCATTAGCTGCTAGGGTGGACCCCACTTCATTTAAATTTTAAAAAGAAACCGACCATTGATGTTTTGCATTCGAGTGATGTGGCACTCCCCTACCCGTTGAATCGAAATCAGCGGTCGGGGTTCCTTCGGTTTGCTATAAATACCCCTTCTTTCTCTGATGAACATTTTTCTCCCTTTCTATCTGCATTTGCAAGCAAAAGCGCCCCAGTGAAGTTACTCCGAGTATTACTTTTTTTCTCAGAAGCTCTCATTGGTTCTCAGCACTTCCAACTTGAGGCTGTTGAAGGGGGAGACAATGTAAGAGCGGGTATGGAATTAGTAGCCAGCCCCGAGCCCATCTTAGAAGTTCGGTCCCCCTACGAACTGGATTGGTTTACTTCCATCATCATGGAGACCGACTTAGAGGCCTACACGATTGTGTTTCAAATTCCCGATGACACTGGTGGGGTTATACGTACTGTGGGGATGGATATCTGACTTCCTGCCTCTCATGGAGGAGATAGAGCACATGTTTGTGCTAAAAAAGAACCCTGGAAAGAACCCTGGGTGGGTAATCCTTTAATCGAGGCCTTGGAAGCCCAACCCTATAAAGGGGAACCCCACAAGTAACAAGGACTAGAAGAACAAATGGTTCTTTGTGGGGGAAAACTAGAACTCGTAACCACACTTGCCCGTTCTGAACGTCTTTAGTGAGCCTTTATTTTGGTCGGGGGAGCCGAAGTCGAGCCTCTGCAGTCTAAAAATTATTAAGCAGGTTAGGGAGCAGTCCCCGGACTAGAAGCTGCTGCTTTCAGACATGAACTTACTCGCTTCAGGCCTAGTAAAGACCTACCCGACCAGAGACCTCATGTATTTGACCAAGAAAAATTATGCCCAGAGTATAACTCCTTCCTGAATGTCCGAGCTTATGATCCATATATA
>JAVXUL010131570.1:0-15719 GCA_035590515.1 Trichilia minutiflora
GATTATCTTAAAGAACCAAATAAAGATTCAGTAGTTCCTCACATAAGAACAGAATATTCGAACCAAACACAATCAATTATCTATTTTGATGCAAGAATTGGCTCCTCTATTAAGGTGAAATGAAGCATCTACATCCCTTACCACCACAAACACTTTATGATAACAACATTTTAAAAGAATAATCATTTATAAACATGCAGACACTGTCCTAAATTCCCGTCCACAACAAAAGTCATGAAATACATTATTGGAAAGTACAATTGAAAAGAAACAGGGATAATTAAACAATAGCTATTACCGTATTCAAAGAACTGTCTTAAACCTTGACTAAGCTTTCTCACGAATCTCACCATTATTCCGCTTACTCAATTTTTAAAATATTTACAACAGTTCTTCCTAGATCAAATACAAAAATTTGAAACTAGTTCCTTTTCAAAACACTGTAGTATCATCAAAAGTCATTCCTTCAATGAGCTTAATGGCCAAACACATTTAAAAAAACAATGAAATAAAGATTATATAGTGAAATAAGTAAGAAAATCATAAAATAAAAGGATAATGTCAACCAAGACCAGAATATACCAATTAAGAGTGAGAGGCAGACACGATCGATTAGCTACAACCAACCAAATCTGACTATAAACTATCGATGAGAGAGACGATCGATTGATGATGGTGTGACGCTCGGACGGAGGCAATCGAATGGCGGTGCGAAGCTCGGATGCAGGGAATCGGCTGAACATGAGTGTGAGTATGTGTGACAAAGAAAGATCGAGAGAGAACGAGAAATCTAGGGTTTTAGACATTCTGACATTCAGACATTCATTTTTATATAATCAGATTAAACGATGTCGTTTTGGCTTTAGACAAAATGACATCATTTTGATTTTAGTGTGTATTACCCTTTTACATTATTACATATCTGGGTTTTTTAATAATCTTAAAAGAATTCATATTTTACACGAATACGAATCCTAATACGATTCGTCTAATTATTCGTGTTTTAAACGAATTGATGAATTTGTCAGGCCAAACACGAATACGATTCGTTTAAAAAATGATTGACACGAATACGATTCGTTTATTATTCGTATCATTTTTTCTCAACACAGATACGATTATTATCTTCGAATTCGTGTCGAATAATCATGTCGTGACCCATATTGCCACCCCTAGATAGAAGTATAAGAGCAAATGCTTAACTATGCAAAGTTTATAAAAGAAATAATATCAAAGAAGATCATAAAATGGTGAAATTATCAGAGTGTAGTGATATTCTTCAAAGAAAAGTACCTCAGAAGGTTAAGAATCTAGATAGTTTTACTATTCTCTATACTATTAGGGATTCACCTTTTGAGAAGGCATTGTGTGATCTTGGTGCTAGCATAAATCTTATGCTGCTATCTGTCTTCAAGAAGTTGGGTTTAAGAGAAGTAAAGCCCACGACTGTTTCTTTGCAAATGGTGAACTGGTCTCTTTCTTTTCCCAAGGGAGTAGTTGAGGATGTATTGGTTAAAGTGGACAAGTTTATTTTTTTGGTGGATTTTGTGATACTTGATATGGAGAAAGACAGAGAGATCTCAATTATTCTTGGTAGACCATTCTTGGCTACTGGAAGAGCTCTTATTGATATACATAAAGGGAATCTCACTCTGCGGGTTAATGATGAAGAAGTAAAGTTCAATATTTATCGATCATTAAAATTTCCAGATGAAAACCTATCTTGTAATAGGATAGATGTGGTATCAAGCTTGGTTGATGCCATATTTCTAGACTTTTCATCAAAGGATCCATTGGAGCATTGTTTGATAACTTCCAATTTGCACAAGGAAAAGCTTCTAGCAGTTGAAGATGGGAGTTTATATTGTAACGTTCAAAATGATAAAAAAGGAAGGGTGTTCACACTTGATGACTTGATAGAAATAGATGCAAGTGTTGATAATAAGTCTAAACAGATCCAGCCCATAATATCTTTTGAAGTTCAATCTTTGAACCAATTACCCAAAAATTGAGGTATACTTTCTTAGGCGAAACTTAACTTTACTAGTCATCATTTCATCATTACTGAATCAGGAGCAAGAAGACAGATTTTTACAGGTTTTGAAGAAACATCGATTAGCTATTGGGTGGTCGATTTCAGATATTAAGGGTATAAGTCCAGCTGTGTGTATGCATAAAATTCTGTTAGAAGAGGAGTGCAAGGCAACTATTGAGCATCAATAGAGATTGAATCCAATAATGAAGGAAGTGGTCATGGCTAAGGTTCTAAAATTGCTAAACATTGGGATCATTTATGCTATTTCAGATAGCCCGTGGGTGAGCCCGGTGCAAGTGGTGCCCAAGAAAGGTGGAACAACTGTTATTAAAAACAATAAGAATGAGTTAGTGCCAACAAGAACAGTAACAAGATGGAGGGTATGTATTGACTATCGAAAGTTGAATAAGACCACTCAAAAACATCACTTTCCATTACCATTCATAGATCAAATGTTGTATCTGCTTGTTGGGTATGAGTTTTATTTCTTCTTAAATGGATATTCTGGATACAATCAGATTTCTATCTGCCCAAAAGATCAAGAGAAGACAACATTTACTTGTCCTTATGGCATATTTGCTTTTAGATGGATGTCGTTTGGTCTGTGTAATGCACTAGCTACTTTTTTCAGAGATGTATGATGGCTATCTTTTCAGATCTCATTGAAGGTATCATGAAAGTATTTATGGATGATTTCTCAGTGTTTGGAACATCATTTGATTATTGCCTTCACAATCTTGCTATGGTACTCCAAAGATGTAAGGAAATATGAACCTAGTGCTTAATTAGGAGAAATGTCATTTTATGATGAAGTATGGTATTGTGCTAGGTCATAAAGTGTTTAAAAAAGGAATTGAGGTGGATCAAGCTAAGTTAGTTGTCATTCAAAAACTAACACCGCTAACTAATGTGAGGGGAGTTCGAAGCTCTTGGGTCATACAGGTTTCTATCGAAGATTTATTAAGGACTTTTCAAAGATTGTGAAGCCTCTTTTTAATTTACTTGAGAAAGATGTGATTTTTGAATTTGACGATGCATGTAGAGAGGCTTTTGAAAAGATCAAATTGAAGTTGTTTTTGGCTCCTATAGTGGTCACTCCAAATTGGGTAGAACCATTTGAAATCATATGTGATGCTAGTGATTTTGCTGTAGGAGCAGTTCTTAGACAACGAAGGGATAAGATATTTCGAGCAATTTATTATGTGAGTCGAATGTTGAATAAAGCTCAACTCAACTACACCACTACAGAGAAAGAGATGTTAGTAGTGGTATTTGCAGTAGAAAAGTTTTGAGCTTATATTTTGGAGTCCAAAGTTATTATCTATACAGATCATGCAGCAATTCAATACTTATTTACAAAGAAAGATGCCAAGCCCCATTTAGTTTGATGGATTCTATTGTTGCAGGAGTTTGATTTGGAAATCCGTGACAAAAAGGGCAGTGAGAATGTAGTTCCTGATCATTTATCACGAATAGAATAAGAAGAAGAGGAAGGGCCACCTATTCAAAGTTATTTCTAGACGAGAGATTGTTTGGTATCAACACTCTATTGCTTTGGTATACTAATATTGTGAACTTTCTTGCCTATGAATTATTAACACCAAATTTAACCTATCAACAAAAGCAGAAGCTGTTATATGATGTGAAGAGTTATCTTTGGGACAATCCATTTTTGTTCAAAAGATGTGCTGATGGGTTGATTTGAAGGTGTGTGGTTGATGATGAAGATAAACAGATTTTGAGTGGGTGTCATTCTTCATTATATGGAGAGTGTTTTGGTGCCTCTAGAATAGTAGTAAAAGTCTTACAATCAGGTTTTTATTAGCCAACATTGTTTAAAGACTCTTATAATTTTGTGAAGAGATGTGATAGATGTCAAAGAGTGGGGAACATATTTAGAAAAAAAATGAGATGTTGTTAAATGAGGTATTGGAAGTAGAATTGTTTGATGTATGGGGAATTGAATTTATGGGTCCGTTCCTTGCATCTTATGGTTACCAATATATCCTTTTGGCAGTTGATTATGTGTCTAAATGGGTTGAAGCCATAGCTACTTCAACTAATGATGCCAAGGTAGTTTTGAAATTCTTGTAGAAGAATATCTTCACTAGGTTTAGGACTCTAAGGGCAATAATCAGTAATAAGGGTTCTCATTTTTGTAACAAGTTATTTACTGCTTTTTTGAGTCGATACAGAGTTAAACATCAGCTTGCTCTTGCTTACCATCCTCAAATAAATAGTCAAGTAGAGATTTCAAATTCAGAAATTAAGCAAATCCTTGAGAAAATCGTGAATACTAATAGAAAGGATTGGGCAATTAAGCTTGACGATGCATTATGGGCTTATTGCACAGCTTTTAAGACACCCATTAGTATGTCCCCATACAGGTTAGTTTTTGGCAAGACTTATTACTTACCAATTAAGTTGGAGTATCGAGCTTATTAGACAATTAAAAAGTTGAATTTTGATCTGAAAGCTTCAGGGGAATAACGTCTCTTATAGCTTACTGAGTTGGAAGAGATAAGAAATGATGTCAACAACAATTTGAGCATATACAAGGATAGAAGTAAAACTTGGCATGACAAATAGATATTAAAACGAACTTTTGAACCAGGTCAAAAGGTTCTCCCTTTTAATTCTAGGCTCAAAATTTTTTCTGGTAAGCTTAAATCTCAATGGGGTAGTCCTTTTACAGTTCATAGAGTATTCCCTTTTGAATCCATCGAGCTTCAAAATGAAAATGGATGTTTATTCTGAGTCAATGGCCAGCGACTTAAGCATTTTTATGGGAATGAAGAATTTGAGAAGAAGAAGAAGAATTTTAAGCTCAAAAATCCTGAGTGGCAGGATGTTTGGCTAAGTTCGGCTAGGGACATTAAATCTAGTGTTTATTGGGAGGTAACCCAATATTTTGTTAATTTTAATGTTTTAATTTCCTTTAAGTATTCTTTTAATTTGCCTAAGTTAATTTTATTCTAACTTTTAACAATTTAATACAGGAAGCTAAAAATGAAGCTTAAAGCAGTTAAACAATCAGAGTTTTGCTTTAACAAAGAAAAATGTAGCCACTGTAGCGAAATTTCTAGCAAGTCTCGCTGCAGTAAAGAAAAATATAGTTGCTGTAGCAAAATTTCCAGCAAGTCTCACTGTAGTGAAGAAAAATATAGCCATTGTAGCAAAATTTCCAGTAAGTCTCACTGCAACAAAGAAAACATGTAGCTGCTGTAGCAAAATTTCTAGCAAATACCACTGTAACGAAGAAAAATACGATTGCTATAGCAAAAAGTCCAAAGAGGCTAACTGCAGTGAAACAAAAATTTTCTCGTTGTAGCTCAAGTTAAAACCTACAATCGCACATTTGCGCTGCAACAAGAAAAAATTTTCTCGCTGTAGTGCCTCTGGGTTTTAAAACATATCAGACCCATTTTGCAACAGTTCTGCATTTAAGAGCCAAGATTTCGAACTTTTCTCTCTCAATCTCACTCTCCTACCAAGGTATCATAGTCATCTACACTCAAGGATTCAAGGTACACATCTAATTGCATTAATCTTTCTTTGAAAGTTTAGGGATTTGGTGGAGATTACACCTAGGGTTTTGTTAGGTAATTTGCTTTTCGTGGAAATTATTGGGATTAATTCTTGATTGTGGGTGATAAAGGGTATTATATTGATTGTTTTCGCTTACTATATAGTGGGATATTCAGTTGTTATTGTGTTGTTGTGATTGATTTGGAAACCTTGATTTTATTTACATTTGAACTTGTTATTCATAATGCCAAGACAAAATTCAATTGGAAAATGACCTCATGGTAAAACTTTGGAAGAGTATGATACGACTAAATTTCTTAACCTAAAGACAGCCACAATATTTGAAAAATCAGTTAAAAAAGGGCAGGTTTAAAGGGGAAGGGAATGGTGTTTGAAGAAAATGAGTGCCCAGAGATTGTGAGGGAGATTCGTCGACAAGGTTGGTAGAATTTTGTCAAACAACCCAAGCTGAAAGCTATGACCTTAGTTAGGGAATTTTATACTAATGCAAAAAGGATACCTGGATAAGACTCCATGGTACAAGGAAAAAAAATTAGATTTGATAGAGATACTATCAACAGGTTGTATCGTATTTCTTAAGTTCAAGATGACATTGAGGCTTTGATGGAATCCGTAGATTTAGATGTAGTGGATACGGAGTTGTGTGATAGACTGGTCAGTTGGGCAAAGGTGAGGGGTGTTTATACTACTTTCTTAACCAAAAGGTTGACACCCATAATGAAGATTTGGTATCATTTCCTTTGTGCCCACCTAAGTCCTTCGTATCACCTCATTGAGGTTAACAATGAGAGAGTTATGATGTTTTATGCTTTAAAGAATCAGAAGAATATTGATGTGGGATGGTGGATAGCCCAAAATATTAGTTATTCCACAAAAAACACAACCATTGGGCTGTCATTTTCTTCATTGATTTCAGAGCTTATTTTCTTAGCTAGTGTGAAGGCCTCCAGTCCAAAAATGTTGCAACCCAAAGCTCCCATCACCATTCATACTATGGATAGAATTGGGAAATCCACAATACTTTTGAAGTGTTGAGGACAACATTGATTTAAGATTGGGGGAGTAGAAGTTTGGCTCTGTTTATTTGTACTGGTTAAAAATTGGTTGTTTTTGAACATTTGAACATTTTTAGTGGCTTCTTATGTTAAATTTGTCTTTATTTTATTTTGATAATTAGTAATGTTATTTTTACTTGTGTTGTGTGATTGAATGATATTTCTGAATGAGTGTATGTGTATGATAATGAGAGCTAGTGATAGGAGAAGTGAAACCTGAAACCTTTTCATTGATGTTGAACGTAGGTTAGATGAGGTTAAGTGTGAAGTGGAATTGTGTTAGAAATTTGAAAAGTAAATGTACACACTTAAGAGAATTTTTTGTGAACTTAGAATTTGATTTGGGTGATTATGAAACCTAAGCTTGTAGGAGTCTTGTTTTTCATGAAAAGAGTTAGATACTAATCCTTGAGTTTCTGTGTGGTTTTAAAAAAAAAACTACTCTGTTGTTTTGAGGTGCTTAGTAACTGGGAGTTTCGCCACTAAAAGTGTTGACTTTCACGTAAAACGATGCCTTGAGTAAGAGTATGCAAAGCAGCTTGTGTTTCTAAGAGGTTGAGTAATCGAAGGTTGGCCATGAACGTCAACAATCACGTTAAAAGGTCGATTAGAATTCAAGTAAGAATAAAGTATTGTAGTAAATAATTACTCAAATCTATACATGTTTAACTTTAAATATTTATGACAATTGTGAGAAAAGGATGGATTGGTAGTCAAAGTCAATTTTTAGATTCACATAAATTCTTTGAAGGCATGTTTTAAAAGAAAATGAAAATCTAATATAGTTTTATAGATCATGAATACCTTACTGAATCTTTAGTTTGATGTCAATGTTTAGGAATTGTGTTTTCATGAGACACAACTTGTCCACTAGGATAGCCTAGGGGTTTAAAGGCTTATTGCATATGCTAAATGCAAAGAGCTCTTGAAAAGCCATTTTGATGTCTTTGCTTGGTCACACAAGAACATTTCAAAGATAAACCTAAGGATAATAGCGCAATAGTTGAAAGTAGATCGTATAGACTTGAATTGTAAAACAAAAGAGAATAATCTTTAACCAAGAAAGATATTATGCTATCTATATGAAAATAGATAAGCTACTGAAGGCTGGGTTCATTAGAAAAGTGTTCTAGCTTGAATGATCATGAATATGGTATCGGTAAAGACAATCAACAAAAAATGGAGAATGTTCATGGATTATACCTTAATAAAACTTATCCAAAAAATAACTTCTATTATCCATAATTGATTAGTTAGTAGATTTTATAACATATCATGTCCTTTTTAATTTTATAGCCATATTTTCCTAATGTTTGAGTGTGATGAGGTGAAAATAGCATTTATAACTTACTAGGGGTTATATTGCTAAACCTTCACGCCATACATAAAACTTTGGCTAATGGTTACTAAGATCCGATAAAAGCAAATTTACTAACCATATCCAAATTTCATAGTCTTTTATACGTAATTCAGAACATTATACTTATAGCACTATACACGGTCATTTTCTACATATTCAAATTTCATAAGTAACTAAGATAAATGATCGTTACTAAACATGCTTAACATGCTAATTAAGGTTTAACATATATTTATAGACAAATTAGGGTTTTATTCATCATTTTACATCAAATCCAAGATAGACTTACTAACCTTTGACTTAATTGATGAAGATTTTAGCTCCAAAATTATAGAAGCCTCCAAAAATCAAAACTCTACTTGTTTTTTTTCCATGGTCGTGAATTAAGAAAGAGGGAAGCTTGTTGGCTTTTGTTTTCCATTTTTTAAAAACTTCAAAAAATGACAAAAATTTTGACTTATTATATACTATCACTATAATTACATTAAATTCAAAAATACTTATATCCCAAACTTGTTCAATAAACTTCCTAATAGTATAATAGTGAAATGACAAATTTGTCCCTATTAAATATTTTAATGTCAAACTTATCCTAAAGCTAGTCAAACTAATTTCGATTAACTTTAATTAATTCTATTTATATTTTAAAATATTAATAAAATATTATAACTTACTTTAAGTTATAATCGGATCAATTTATCAAGCTTATGAAACTATTAAACTATTTAACGTGTAAATAATTTACAGTTTTTAATCGATTATTATAACCGAGAGTACTAACCCTTTTAGTAAATAACAATTAATATTCTCTCTCATATTTAAGAAGAAAACAAATGGTTTTTGGTTGTGACCTCTCGGGTTCATTCTGATGTTAGTTATAAGCTAAAATCAATCTCTTCGATTCTATTTCGAACTCCTCGAATGCCAACGACTATGATTAACATCTAGTAATGTACTATAATCCCTAAACCATAATGAAGAAAATTTTCATTGAACCTTTTATATTCAATTGTGCATACCGTGTGGTTAATATCCCTCCATCATTTAATGCTGACTAAGAATATTAAAATCCTAAATACAGTGTTTGTGCAGACCATCAGTCATTACATGCTAAACTCGTCACACGAACTCTTTTCTATGACATTTGTCATTTCTTAGCTTGGATTTAATGATTCAGCTAATTACTAATGTCTGTCTGGGAACTTTTATCTAGATTTAGTTAATAGTAACTCAAATCATATATAGATCGAGTCGACAGATCCCATCTTGACAATCATTCATATCCAAATATAAATAATCCATGACTAAATCTGTTTCTTTTATAAGACATGATTAGTCTTGTACTTATACACTATATGAATCATGTGCATCTATATCAAATAACCAATATGATGTCTCAAGTTAAAAGAGTATGTCGCATACTAGTACAATCAAAAGACAAATTATGGACTTCATATATTCTGTGTGATTCATTAATTTTTAGGTTACGTTTCAAAAACAATTCTCTAACTTTTAATCTACATTAATGTCCTAGTGATGTGACTATTATATCTCCACACTAATATCATCTCATGATATTCATCAGAGATATTCAGTATATTTATTATATGATATCAATCCCTAGTAGACACTGTGTATGTAGGGAATAATTTGATACTTATTATTATTTAGACATTTACATGTATACTTCATTCATTAGTATGTTTATAAAGAAGAATCGGTATATACATATAAAAAAGAAACAATTTCATCATTAGTATATATACAGTACATATATACATTATATAATATAAAACACCCTGAAATCAATAACATGAATGTTTTCTAGGACATACTATACTAACAAACTCCTACTTGCACTAAAGTCATTTGCTTTTTATATCTTATACCTTTCTTCTTGAGATGATGATCTAATTGCTTTAATTTTATCGTTTTAGTGAGAGAATTAGATATATTATCTATTGAAGATATCTTCTGAATGATTACTTTGGCTCACTTGCTTCTATCTATCATAGATCGATGTAAGTTTTATACCTTATTTGGCTCAGTTGAAGGTATAAACCCGACAGCCTATTCGTAAACAGATTTTTCTCAATAAACCCATTAAGAAACACTGTTTTTACATCCATCTATCAAATTTTATAATCATGAAATACATCTAAGATTAGCATAGTTCAGATGAAATTTTATCATAGCAATAGATGAGAAAGTTTCCTCATTATACAGCTCTTGTTTTTTAGTATAAAATTTTACCACTAAACGTACTTTGTAGGTCTCTACCTATCCATCTTTATCAATCTTTCTCTTGTAGAGTGATTTACAATCGATGAAAATTATTTTTTTTGATATATCAACAAGTATCAAGACTTGATTTATATACATGAATTCTATTTTAGAATTCATTGCCTCTAGTCACTTTCTTGAATCTTTATCCAGAATAGGCTCCTCAAAGGTTCTTAGTTCATCATCATGTCTGTCTCTCTCACTAAGTAAGATTTAAAATCTTTCTCATATATCTCTTAGGGAGCTTAGGAACCCTAGTAGACTTTTTTAACTGGAACTAGGTTAATAGGAACAGAGAGTTGATAACTGAACTCTCCAGCATCAGCATCGTTAGCTTAAGTTTCTAAGGACTGTTCCTTCAAATCAATTTGTCTATCCGTATTTTCTTCTTTAAAAAACTCTCTCTCTAAGAAGTATGTATTTCTACTGATCAAAACTCTTTGATCAGAAAGAAAGTAGAAATAATATTCTAAACAGTCTTTAAGATTTCCTACAAATTAATCTATTCCTAACTTATAATCAAGTTTATCATATCTAATCTGCTTGATATATGCTGGACAACTTTAGAACCTCATATAATTAAGGCTGCGTCTCTTTCCACTATATATATACAAGGTAATTCTATTTTCTTTAAGAATTCTTGAAACTTAATATTTAACTATTCAACCCCACAATCTAATCACAAAGTTTAATACTCTTTTTTGTCTGCTTTTTGACTTCATTCTCAAATTCTTTGAACTTTTCAAAGGATTTAGATTTATAATCAAATACAAATACCCATACCAAGACATATCATCGGTAAAGATAATAAAGTACTCAAACCCTCTTTTAGCCATTAAACTAAATGATCTATATACATATGTTTGTATGAGATCCAAAAGTTCTTTGGCTCTCTCACCTTTACTCTTAAAGGTAGATTTGGTCATCTTTTCTCGAAGACATAACTCATAAATCAGATATGGTTCTGAACCTATTGAGATCAATATCTTATTAACTTTAAGTTGATTAAGTCATTGATCTCTGATATAATCTAATCTATAATACCACATATATTTAAGATTTGTATCAACACAAATTCTTTTATTAAAAGGAATAAATTGAATAACTATTATTCAACTGAAGGACATACGAACTATTTATATTTACTACTTTGCCAATATGTACATTTCTAAAATGTAATAAACATTCATGTTCTTTAAAATATACAGAATAACCATTATTACTCAGGACAAATACAAAAAAATATTTCTAACAGCAAAAGCAAAGTAAAATACTTTGTCTAATCTCAAAAGTATTTAGGTGGGAGTCTCAACTCACAAAATTCTATCGCTTCTATAGCAACCATTGCTATATTAACCATTCATAGGATAATCTTATTACCTGATAATATCGAACTATTCTACATTATTAGCAATGACACACACAAAAAAAAAAGTAGCAACTAAGTCAATTATCTATGAATAAACATCTGAATTAACACTTAATTTATATTTAATAATAAGATTACTTAATATACGATTTTTAATTTTCTGAAGACTATATAAGTGTCAAGGACACTCTTTTAATGTCCTTTAACCTTACAATGGAAACATTTTCCTTTGGCTTTGGACTTAAATGTCTTGGGAGACTCAACTTTTCTAGCTATCCTTTTTCTCAAATGATCTAACATTTAAACCTTAAGATGGATGCTAAGACCATTTGCCAGACTTATTGGCACTAGCCATGCGGACATCTCTATATCCTTTTTCCTTAGCTTTATGCTAAATAAAGTCACACACATCTTGCACTCTATAATTAAAGAATTTTTTCTATACAACTCTTATAGAGACTTCTAGACATCGAAAGCGAAATGATATTTTCATGTTTTATCTGTAGCTCCCTAATTATGAAAGTTAGCATGTAGAGTCACGCTCTATAATTATCAGTATACCTTTTATTAAAGTCATCCTGCTCCTCCAAGACATACCCAAGACTCCCAAACTCAAGAACTATTCTCAAGTTCTTTAATTAGTCCTTTAACAGATTTTTACAAAAGATGCTAGAATACGACATTTTTATGTATTACAGAGAGAACTAGAAATATATAGAAAATTGTTTGTTAGTACATTGTATCACTAAATGAATTCAACTATTGAATAAATTTATTGTGTATGATCACATCAGGTTTCATTATCCTATTTAAATCCTACACTCCCTGACATGGGACTTAAACATTTTATTGAATTTTAAAATTAGTGGAAAATCAAATTCTCATTTATAATTAATTGATCTCATATAATAAAAATCTTGGTAAACTAACTTTAATGAGTAAAGAACTGTTCTTTTCTGTATCACATATAGGACTCAATTTATATTCTTTTTCTTTTGTTTTGAACACTTCACATAATAGAAATCTTGGAGTCTTACACTAGTTATATCCAAACTATTATACTTTTTTGAATAGTATTTTCATTCCAACCTAACATAATAGAATCTTGATCGAAACTCAAATACCACTGAGAATCAAATAAATCCTATTCAATTACACAAATCTCATATCCCCCACATAATAGAAATCTTATAATAGAAAATTTATGTAAAAGAATCATCAGCTATCCCACAATGGGAGATAGATGTTATAATTATTAAGGGAGATTTTTCAAGCACTCGCGTACATCTTATGTACGCTCTCTCTAGACTTAGACAGTTTTCACAAAATTTATCTATTAAGGCCTAACACTAATAAATATTCATCTCATAAATAGTTATCTTCTGCATACATATATGCACATGTATATCTCATACACATGTGTATATACGTATAATCGGTGTTATTCACATCTTGTTTCTCTAATTGCATGATTTAATCTCATTTGTCATACAATTGAGATTTACTTATGCAATACGTATTACTTGTCACACAAGTATGCTATTACTTTCTTTGATTTAAGTTACTATTTATATAATTACTCTCTATATAAATAGTGATTTTTCGAATAATGTTACTTGCTATAAAAGTACGCTCCGTACTCACAAATTTTATTTGTCTCATAAATAAAATTACTATTTATAACTCAAACAAGGTACTTGTCTTATAACTAATCTCATCACTCAATTTATTCAAAATTATTTATCGCATAAATAATTTCATTCACTTGATTCAAAATATTTATCTCACAAATAACTAACTTATGATTGACTAATAGCATTTTCTTACATATGTGTATTATTATGATTCAGCTCTTAGCATCCTATGTTTGATTAATTATCACTTGTCCAATAAGTGATAACATTGTTGATTCAACTTATGTTTCAATACTTGAATAATCGAATCACTTTGCTTAGCTCGAGATTGCTTGTTGAACAAGTAATTACGTTGCTTGAATAGCTAGGATAATTTGAATTTCACTCAAAATACTAAAGTCAACAAACATAATAATGATGTTTTCCAATATAATCATTTAATTTTATAAACTTTTCAAACTAAAGTCAAGGAAACTTAGAAAAAATCTCATAACTTTGACTTTATTTTTGACAAAACTATATGTATAGAAAAACAAGCAAAAATTTGACAATTTTAATATCATTTGTTGGCTTTTATATGCATTTATGACATCACTTGCTCATATAAGCCATACATTATCTCATATGCATACAGAATAAATACTATTGATGTGTAAAATGATTCCAATAGGTGAACTTTCACAGATTTAAGACTGGTGGGCCAATTTTCTGTGCCCAATTCACAAGGCTACACCTTTATATCCTGCAAGAAAATAACACACTTAAAGTGATGCTAAACGTGTTCCCCGACAGAGAAACTCTGATGTCTAAGTTAGCCAAAAGGTGTAAGGAGTCAAGAAAGAAAGAAAATGAAAGCTTATATTAACCTTCCTTTTTTGGTTGAGAGAGAAAGTTTGGTGCCTTCCTTCCTTACTCTTCTTTCACTTTATCCTTGACTGTAACCTTTCTTTGATTTGACTTTTCATCAGAGAATAGGAATAATGGGATCTTCTTACCCTTGGACGGTGTGCTAGTTATATTTTATTAATGCTCACATCATGTCAGATCTCAGAGTTGCAAGGTCTGTCACTGTTTCATCGTCTGAAACTGTAGATGATGGAATAGATAAATCACCTTGGTAAGGAAATTCCTTTAGTCACAGACCTCCTTGCGCCTTATAATCATTCCTATTTTTACAAGTACAATCGATATATAGGGGTTAGGGGTCAGGGGTTCCATGGAGTGCGCAAGCTTCCTTCTTTGAATTGACACGGATACTATTAAGTGTCGGATCATTCAATACCTTAACACTTAGAGCATAGGCCACATCTGGCCTCGTAAATAGGATAGTATACATGATAGAGCCAATTGTCGAAGCATATGATATCCTACTCATATACTCTTTCTTTGATTGTGTTTTAGGGGACATTTCTTTAGAAATAGTTACTCCATGATACATCAGTATGTATCCTCTCTTGGAGTTTTCCATGCTAAACCTTTTTAGCACTTTATTTATATACGTAGACTGGGATAATCCTATCATTTTATTATATCTATGTCGATAGATCTTTATGCCCAATATATAGAATGCTTCTCCCAAGTCTTTCATAGAGAAATTAGATAACAGTCGAATCTTTATTGATTGTAACATTCCAACATCATTCCCAATGAGTAGTATGTCATCCACATACAAAGCTAGAAATGTTACTTTGCTCCCACTAACCTTCTTATAAACACATGGATCATCAAGGTTTTCAATGACATCAAACTCTTTGATTGTCTCATCAAAATGTATGTTCCATGAACGAGATGCTTGCTTAAGTCCATAATTGGACTTCTATAGCTTTTATACTTTAGTGGCAGTTTTAGCAAATATAAAATCTCAGGTTGTGTCATGTACACATCCTCTTCCAAATAACCATTAAAGAAGGTAGTTTTAACATCCATTTGTCATATCTCATAATCATGGTCTACAACTATAGCAAGTAAAATCTGAATGGATTTAAGTATGGTTACCGATACAAATGTTTCATTAAATTCATTCCTTATTTTTGACGAAAACCTTTTCAACCAGCCTTGCTTTATAAGTCTTTATTTCTCCAGTAGCTCCAGTATTTCTCTTAAAGACTCATTTATGCCCAATAGGTACAATACCTTTAGGTGGATCAACCAAAGTCTATACTTGATTGGAGTACATAAAGTCCATCTCAGATTCATAGCTTCAAGTCACTTCTCTAAGTCGATATTAGTTATCGCCTCATTGTAAGTCATAAGGTCCTTATCAGTAGTGAAGAAAATCTCATATTCACCTTCCTAATATATCCAATATATCTACCAGATGATCTAGATGTCCTAGTTGTTAGTGTGTATGCCCTAGAAACCATTCGTGTTGTCGGTTTCAGGGCTTTTGATCTTGTATAAACTTTATCTTTATTAATAAAAGAAATGGTTCTTT